>JAUZNC010057593.1:0-12573 GCA_034780395.1 Vannuccia rotundouncinata | reverse complement strand
AAAAGGTTATTGTTTTAAAATATTTTTAAAATTTTTGATCCATACATATTTTTAAATGGTAGCTAAATTGGCGCCTAAATTTAGAAAAAACGACCCCTCTTTCTAAAATCCTGGCGGCGCGCATGTATTTAATTAATATTAGGTATAAATATAAGTGGAACTCAGTCCTCTGTAATGGGTGCATTTGCTATATTTTTATTTCCAATATTTTTTACTTTTTATAATATCCTATTTTTAAAATTTCTAAATAAAACTAGAGAATATTCTTAAAATAATTATGCAAAAAAGTTAATTTCATAAATTTGGTGCTTATATTAGTATGCTATGCTGCTATGGTAAGGGAAAGGGAATAGCAGTTTTAAAAATCTGCTGAAGCCAAAATTTTGGTGACCCCCATATAAAAATTAATTTAAAAATATATTTGGGCACCAAATTTATAAAAATATATATTTGAGCATTAAATCTGCAGATACACTGAAGATTCCCATCTCATTCTAATGTACACTGAAAATAATTGCTTTGTGATGTTTAAATCCATAAATATGGAGTCCATGGTATGATATTCTAATATTTCCAACTAAGTTAATAGTTCACCAATTTATCTGTTGATTCATTTTGGACAATTCATAAATACTTTAGTTCAGTAAGATTGTAAGTAAATTATATTTTTTTATAATTAACTGAAAATAATATTTAAAGACTTACATGAACAGCAGCTCTATTATGAGAAATTTGACTATAATAAGAAAAATGACTTGTATTTTTAAAAGATTTAAAAAGATTTAAATATTGCGAGCGAATTCCATAAAATAACATATTATAGTTTTCTAAAGATATAAAACGTAGGAAGTCGACACTTCAGTTATTAAAAAGTGAAGGGCTTGTTTTAAATATTATTAAAAAAATATATAAATCTTTTTGCTTTTAAGTATTTTACATAATTCAATTTTAAGAAAATTATCTCATAAATATATTTAATATTAAATACTTATTTATTTTTATTAGGGTTATATTTGCAACTTCCAGAAGTATAATATCCTCTTAATCAAAAGTTATATTTAATTTTCCTCACATCATTTTTGTTCTAAAAAGCCGCCGAATATTTTTTATTTTATAGTTTTCATATAAACAATTGACCTATATATTATTTCTAGACCGGCAAACTGACCCATATTCAATAGTAATAAACGTCCGCGGAGAAATATATCTATATCGATAATAAATGCCAAATTGATAGGCGGGAGTTCAACATTAAGTTCAACTCTAAGATTAATGAAATTTATAAATTAATCGATTAATATTGATTGAAAACCCTCTTTTAAACGAAACTAATACCGTATATAATTGAAATGCGGTCATGACGTTTATTTGATCAGTTTGCCGGTCTAGATAAATAATATATAAGTAAATACATATAAATTACTTAATAAATTTTTCATATTGACTTAATTATATTATATATATAACAGTGATATAACTAAGATATTTATGTTTTTATATATATTCGTAAGTTATGTTAAGTAAATAATAATAATAAATACGCTTTATTGTTTCTATGTGTCAGACACACGGAGATTACAGAAATATAAATGAGAGAAGTTATATTTTTCATAATTTAAAATAGCATTACGTGTTAAAAAGTTTTTAGAGTTATTTGGGTTAAAGGGATCGGAGTGAGAAAATTGTGTTTGCGCGCGGTCTCCTAATTTGTGTTTGTTTTTGAGTGGAAGGAAGGGATGTAGGACGAGGGATTTATTGTTTATGATGCTGCAAAATAGTTTTTCATGCGTTTTCTTAACTCTATTCATACCGGGGGGCTGATTCAGCCCCCCTTTTTTATTTTCGCTGTCATTTTTTATTAACCAATTTGAATACAGTAAGCTCTCGTGTCTTTTCATAAAATGAAGTTTAAATTCTTTTAGCTTAAAAAATTCATCCATATACCCATGTGAATGATTATGAGTGCGGTTCCATAACCATCACCCCAAATTTATAAAAATTCATGCGAGTGCGGTTCCAACAAAAATAATAATGTTTTTTTAATCAGGAATAAGTGAAATCGAATACATATACTCTGAGGGTTGGCTATTAGTGAATTATATTTCATTGCTAATACACAATTAATCATAAACACACATTATAATATTCAAACACTCAGTACTTTATTATATAGTAAATTATTTCGATTAATATTAAAACAAAAATTTTACATTTTTTCAGTATACCTTAAAATTTAAAATAGTTGTAATTTTTTAATTTTTTAATTTTTTCATTAAATTTTTATTTTTTTTGTAAAGTCATCTGTATATCATATTGACTTAAGTAAATGCTAATTTTCATCACTATAGTACACTGCTAAAGTAGATTTCAATAGGGGGGCCGAATCAGCCCCCCCCCCCCGTACTTGGCTGCGTTAAATAGCCCGGTAAGGATAAGGTTAAATAGGGTATTTACATAGGTCTGTTTTCAGGTTGCAATATCCAAACCTTTTGGATATAGCAGGTCTTTTGTGTTGGCAAAGCCACACCATATGCTTGGCTGGAGTAAGTAAGTCTGCTGATGATGAGAGCGCTAAATACATAGTGAATATTAGCTGATTGTAGTTCGTGGCTCTTTAGTATCTTTATTGCATAAATGAGACTGCTGCATTTTGCAATCTGGTTGTTGATGTGCTGTGTGATCCCAAGACGATTGGAGTATGTGACTCCTAAGATATTGATTTTTTCCACTCTTGATATGTTCGGTAATGGGTTTGTAAAGTGGCCTTGTAAAATTTTATTCTGTTGTCTTTGTCTCAGTCCATTCTTTGACATTCTGGATCTCCCTATTGTGGTTTCGATGTGTATCTCACAAATAATCCCATAGATATCGTTTGCATATTTGACATAAATGTTGTTTGATTTTTTAGCTTGAGGTCGGATGCATCAACTGTAAACGCAAAAGGGCCTTGTATTACACCTGCGTTAACAGGTTGTACACTTGATACTGTTTCACCGAAGCTATAGTGGATTGCTAGTGGTTAGAGAAATTAGGTCGATTATCCCTGATTTGTAGATTTCAATTAATGGGATGTTGAGCTTTCCCAATTTTTCGAAGAGGTCGGCATGTCTAACTGTATCAAATGCTTTTGAAAAATCCAATGCTATTACCCTGTTGTTTTTCAAGAATTGTTTGGATAGAATTAAGAATCGGTATTTCTGTGCTAGACGAAGGCCAAAATTCTTGAAATTATTAAGTTATATATTTATACCCAATTTGGGTCAATTTCCCTGTCTAGATAAATAATATATAGGTCAATGAATATCTATCACGTAGCTAGGGTAAATAAGAAATATTTAATTAAAAATTAAATATCTAGCTGATATTAAAGAATCAATAGTAGTATGAGATGTGGACATCCAATACAAATTCGTCATTGACCTAGATATAAGCTCGACAACTAGACCTCCCCTTCACCCTCCCTACCCCCTCCACGGGCTCCCCCCTCCCCGGACTCCCCTGCTCGCATTATTGCATAGTAAATTATTTGACCAATGAGAATTGAGTTGGATATTAAATAAGATCAAGGTGCGTAGATTGGAAATTTCATTCCGCATTTTTCTTCTTGTTTTATACACGGGTTCTAAGTTGAATTTATTCAAATTTATATGAATTTTTGAAATCACGAATTCTATTTTTAGGCCATATTTGTTGTCTAAGTGGTGTCATAGCTTATTGATCTGTTTACATTAAAAGCTATTTCTAAAATATTAGCTTTATACCACTTCGTTGTGATTTATTGGGATTACAAAATAAAATATGCTTCAATAGTAATTCGATTCCCAATTGTAGCTTTGATGTTTATAATTTATGGAAGATGCCTACTAGAGAGAAGTTCTGAAACTTGAAAATGAAAATGTTCGATTTGGTAAAATTATCGTGAGCGTTTCTCCTTCTAAATTGCTTTATCCATGGCGGGTTTCATTCAAGTAGATGACGATCAGGAGAAGGCATATCGAAGGCCCTTTTGCAAGGTGAAATTAACCCATTCTTTATATATCATGCATAATTTTTAACATACAAAACTAAAGACAATGATGCAGAACGACTCGAGTAATTATCCGGATCGTATGATCAGTAATGTAGATCATTTGTGTCTCTTTCCATAATTTTGGTTATCTTCAATGATAAATTTACATGAAATTATTGTCCGCTAGCTCTTCTTGAATATAATACTCTAAAATTAATATGATTGACGTTATTAAAAGTTGGTGTCACAGCTGAGTTATCTCTAACGTTACCCATCCCTATATAAGCGACATATTAATTTATATAGAAAGCATTTACACTTATAATATTATAAAAGTAAAATAAACAACAATTCGAAATGAAATTACACAAAATTTCAATTACAATAGATCGAAATAACAATTTATTTATTTTTATCTTATTGTACAGCTTAAATTTCCTAAAGTTTATTTTGGGATAAGTATTTCAGGCATATCTGGGGATATGGTTATTCGGTAAGTTTTAGTTATAGAGTCTGTTTAAATACCTTTTCCCCAGATATAACACAATTTGTTATATATATATAATTCTGATTAAAAAGTTTCATTCAAATTATTGTTAGGGTCATTTTATGAAATCAACTTAAATAGCGTTTAAATCATTTTAAATATCTGCAAAATGTTTAGTTTACATTTGCTATGTAACCTACTAAATTAAATAGACTTTTAGCTCATAAGATCACCACCGTTCCATCTAGACTCCAAAATAGTTACCATAGCAAAATTATCTATTAAAACTCGAAATTCGTGAATGCCTCGATATCAAAAATAAAAATATATGTAATTTCTAGTTAAATTTTGTAGTAATTTATCTCGTTGCACGATTGTTGGGTTTTTGTGCCTTATTGCACGTAATATAAAGAATGGTTCAATTATTATAAAGCTTAATAATACGATAGCGAAAATATAATTAATAAAAACAATTTATGTAAAAGTTTTACATAGGTAACTTATAATTTACAGGAATGTATCGTAAATATAGATTTAAACGTGTAATTGCTACATGTTGATTTAATAAGCATTTGTACAAAATCATTGGAAAATGTATAACCCACAGGTTATAAAATTAATTATTGCTAGCATTTGTTTATTCATTAATTAATAATATTAACTATGCATTTTAGTTAAATATAAGAGTTGAAGAAATAACATTTCATAGCAAAATTAAAAGTTAGGTGACATAAATATTATAATACATATTACATGCTTAGCTTTTATTTCACCTAGATAGTCTAAAAAGCAATATTATTACTGCATTTCTGAACTAATTGTTATATTAAATATATAAATAAGATTTAGGCTACGGTATTTCGATGTCTTTGCGAATCTTTGCAATCAATCCATGATAAAAATGACCATAAACAGATATTTTTGATAAATTTTTTATTCATTATAATTTTTTAGAAATAACTAATTTCTGCAGATTAATGTAAATAAGAAATGCGTCGATTGTAAAAGTATATTTATTAGGAACGCTAACAAACGAAAACATATCATTAACAATAGCAGAAATAAAAAACACAATTCAAACATATTAAAATTATTTTTCTATGATTAGAATTAAAATTTGAATTAATTTCTGTGATAAAAAATAAAATATTCAATTTTCATTATTATAATTTTCAGTGATACTGAAAGTATCATTTTTTAACATTTTATGATATTCCTTATTTTTTTCTTTCGTTTTTTTATGAGTGTATATGTAACAAGCGATAATAGTAACTACTGCGAAGATGTCCGACATTATAAGCAGTAGATTTATAAGTTTCGAATACATATCATATAACTTGCAGTTAATTAATTTTTTTATATTTATTGTGACTTCAACACTAGCAACTGTATTAACTTTATAACTTATAGAATTTTGTGCAATACAACGAATTCTATACACTCCAGAAATTAGGTCCTTAGAAAGTTGAATGTAATCGTTTTCGATATAAAACATGTTCTTAAAGGAAAATGGTCGTGGAATTATGGGATGATCTATCAATACCCAAGTATATTTTGGTTTGGGAAAGCCTTTGAAATCCTGACATACTAGAATAGATCCAGCGGTTACAGAAGATCCATTCTGTACTTGAACATCGTCCGTTTTGCTAAAAATATAAGGCGTTGTGACTGCCGTGTGTACTTCAAATTTGTAAGGTATGCTATCAATTTCATTAGACAAATGTTTGTAGCAAATACACCTGGAAAATCAACATTACAGACGTCAAAAGTATTTGCATAAATGTGGAAAAATTATATTTAACTAGATATTAAATGTGCGCATAATTAGCAAGTTAGCCATGCGCATGATATAATATTATTACATCATATATACACCAAACTAACGTTTTCATACACATGTGAAACCAAATGGGATTCGAAATATAATTTAGTATGTAAATTTCAATAATTATATTATAAATGTATATACTTCAGAATAAATAGTTTTAGGATATAATTCAACAAATTAAATCATCAAATGTCTTACTTGTATTCATACTTGCCTCCGATCGAATCATATGTTATGTATAAATTAGCTTCTGAAGTCGAATTCCATATTTTTCTTGATTTAAGATTCCCAGGTCCAAATGATTTTTTCCACTCAATGACGTAAATTTTCTCCCCATACTGCAAAGCGTTTACACAAGTTACTTTATCTGAAATCATTAAGGAACTTTGAGCCCCCAATAAGACCAGTTTAAATGACTTTGCATTAAACGAGACCATCGCTTTTTCGCTAATTTTAACTCCAGCCACTATTTGTTCTACATGACAAGCATATGTATATATGGCTGGAGCAGTAAATTTAGTAATAGAAATTCTGCTTCCATGAACTTCCGGTGTAGCACCGATTGAATTTGAATGGACGAATTTCCAAGTTATTTTAATCGGAGGTTTCTTAAACCTTGTATACCGACACTCTATGATGTCGCCATTCATCAATGTCTCCGAAACATTCATTGGATTCAATCTAACACTTTGTTGTCTGTTATTTTCAACACCCAATTTATAAACGGCAATATATTCTTTTTCAATCACAGGAATATAATGAAAGGTCATACAGCTGAAAACGCGTATACATCTATAAAGACAGCATAACTTATGATCACCATAATTTAAATTCTTTAGCTGAATAAGAACGCTTGTTTCCTTTTTAGTAATATTGTACTGATTCACATCAAAAGCTTGATTTTTGTGGTTTGTCTCCGATGTCATATCTTCGAGATCAACAGAAAACGAACATTTAGAAGATACGTCGGAATCTACTTCTACATTCAAATGACAAGTTATCGTGTCATTTTTGCAAAAAATATTATAATCAGGTGGGTTAAAATTCTTTTTATTAATTTGAGTCAAAATATTATTACTTCTTTTAACGAATACAACATGAGCTTGTCCAAATATTCCATAGAAGAATAAAAGTAGCAAACGAACAAAATGTGCACTTGCCTGTCGCATATTTATATTTTTTCATTGATTAATGTGACGAACAGTTTGCAAAGACTATCCGCTGATATTTCTGATATTTCAAACGGCATAAACTATAGATATCAGAATTCATTAGCTTATTAATTTTTATATTATCGTAGTATGATATCAATAATATATAAATCGTAGATATTGTTAATTATGAAAGATATTTATAGTAACAAAGCAAAGCGTTTTAAAACAAAAAAGTTTATCAAAATGTGACAAGGTAACATTTTCACAATGGAAAAAATTTAAAATGGCAGCCAAAGTCATATATAAGATGTAAATTCCCCATCTAAGTATAAAGAAAAACTTTAAATCGCAAATAACTGCTTTATGATGCATTTTGGATGCATATATTACCAATAGATAGAAATATGTATATAATGTATTTAAATACATCATGATATTTTTTGGAAAAATGTTAAGTATGACGTTATAGACATTTATCTAAAAAATGAACACTATAAATGTATTTCTCTGCGGACGTTTATTATACTATTGAATGTTGGTCATTTTGCCGGTCTAGATAAATAATAAACAAATTCATTGGAGCCATTGATATCGTAATTATTTCAATATACCATTGATATCGTTATTATCGGAAAATTACCACATTACTGCCTTTAAAATTTCGCTAAAACATTGACAATATCTATACATTTTCGACCGAAAAAAGTATAATAGGTATTGCATTATTTTGAATTTATTCAAGTGTATTATCTAAATATAAACAACCGAAATTCTAATATTGCTTAACGTTTTTTATAATACAAATGCAAATACAAATAAATCTCGGGTCAGCAATGAAATTTATAATGCCCGAAGATTTTGAAACATACAATTTTTATATTTAAAATATACAGAAATAATAACAGTTAGTAAAAAAAAGTTTTTCGATATAAAATGTACAAAAATAATAACAGTAGTACCTCCATCAATTCTATGCATAGTATATTTATAAAAATTTAAAGGGCTGTTCTTATATTGCCTAAATAACAATTTTAGACTTACCTTCAGTTGCACGTTTATCAAGAATATCAAGTTATTGCTATATTCAAATATCGCTGGAATCGCAGCTCTTATACATAAATTAAAGATGCTGGACCGTATATGCCTTGCAAAAATAACATAAATAATTTGGTTAAAATTTTCGAAAGATCATCAGCAATGTTATTTGATTTTTTTATTCCATTATTGACATTTCGAATATGGGTTATTGTTTATCGTTGGGTTGATTTTAGAATTGCAATTGACTTAATATTGCTACCACGTCGTCACAAACATCTTTAAACTCTTCAATATAATTTATATTTTAAGAATGCACTAGATAATTCTTCAACATTACGGAATTCGCTTTCATTGGTAACCAATTCTAATATTTCAGTTGAAACAACAAAGTCAATTTCAATGATAAAAAATACTTTTTAACTTTATTTATATTATATTACTTTCTATTTTTTAAGTAGTCAGTGTTAGTATTTTTTAATTTTAAATATTAGTTGAGTAATTTTAAGTTGCAAAAAAAATATTTATTGATGTAGGTTCTACAAATTAACAAAATATAATTTAAAATTTGTCTGGTTTAATGGAATATTGATATGAACATACAGAAACAAACAAAGTGGTATAAAATGGTGTAAAAAAGGTATGCTCAAAATTGGTTTGCACCACTATAGTTATAAACCAGCATGAAGCTTTATGTGACCATGAGTATTTAAAAATCTACTATAATTGATCAAATACGATTAAAAAATTAATTAAACAAACATGTTAAATAAAATGCCATATAGTAATAGCTATTACGAAGGTAGGTATAGGATCAAAATTGACAATATTATAGTATGAAATATATATCCATAAAATGTATTCGTAAACAAAAGTTTGAAAAGCAAATGTGCACTAGAAAAAATGACTGTTTTCCCATTATTTAACTCTCAACTCGTCCTGAATCTATAATCATATTCGGAAAATTAACGGTAAAGAAAACTGTTTCTTTTGACATTTTGAGACATTCGCGATACCATATGACAAAGTTCGAATACTTGGAAAACGAGTCGATATATGGTTTTCTGTTTTTCAAATTAGAATTCTGCACTCTTTAACAAAGTTTTTTTTATAATAGTTACAGTACCGAGATCGCATCGTGAATAGGAATTATCTTAATTAAGTTTAAAAAAATAACAATATGACCAGCATTTTAATAAAAAAATTCCCACTTAATTTGGAAAATTGTGAAATTGCCCATTCAACATGAATTATCTTTAATGATTCATCCCAAAAACTTGAAATACTATTGACACTGAGATAATAAACTTTACTGATCAATTAGCACAGACAAACCCATAAACAAATTCATTGTGTGGACGCGGTGGTCAAGCTCACTTAAAACGGAAATTTTCAATTTAATACATAATTAGGATTTGCTTTTCATTGATCCAAATATGATTTTTTGTTACAATCATAGAGTCGATTGCATAAAGCGGTATTAGCTTACTACCGGAAGTAACTCGAGGAAAATAAATAAATTTAGTCCCACGCGGATTGCATAAACTGCTACCGGGAGTAAAATCGATATATTTAGTCCAATGGTCTACTACCACGAGGAGGTAGGTATAACTCCATTATTTCGATTTAGTTTTCATGTTACCATTGGAAAAAATGGCCGGACATATAATAATGTGTTATTAAACGTCTTATATCTTAATTTACATTGTACATATATAGAAATTTATAGAAATTTTTCAAAAACTATTTAAAGTCAAATATTCTTATTTTGCTCTCAAATGAAAAGCATTCTCATTTTACATAGCTATACGTACTTATAAATATAACTTATTTTTACTAAACATCCCGATTCTATATTGTAGGACAAAACAATAACATCGTTAAATTTGCGGAAATCAAGAACTTTGTAATACCGCTTTATGCAATCGACTCATAGCCACTAATTTTGGTTGTAACAATTCAAACAGTATTTGAAATTTAATAGGCACATAATTAAATATACTATCGGAGAGTAAATATACGTGAAATTGGTGTTCGCATCAATTCGGTAATATATAGAGAACTTTCATATTTAATATGTATAACACAACGTATTTAAATAACGTTCCGTTTCATAAAAACTATAAGTGTCTCTTATATCAGATTATGATAGAGTGAAAAGAGCGAAGCGAGGTAGGTACACAGGAAAAAATTGTTAATTGTTGCTTAAAGTTTCACTTGTAAAATTTTATAACTCATTATTTATTGATGTATCACACAAACGTCTTTTTAACATTAAGAGCAACTACTTTTGTTATATCGTTCATTTTATTTTTATTACTTGTTTTTATGATGTTAATATATGTAAAAATTGACTTACCATATTTGGGTTAAACAATAAATTTGTTTTATCATTCAAATTATTCAAAAAATATCGGTCAGAGGCTTATAGGCTTTTAAAATATTTTATATAATTTTTTAATTGTTGAGTGTTATATCATCAAATAATAATTCAAAAATTCAACAAAAATATATTATTTAAGTTTTAATAAAAACCTAAAATTTTGCTTTTTAACATTGAAATGAAAACTAATTTAAATAAATGTTTTTCGTCCCCTAAATGACACCTTAACAAATTCAAAATTCGATTATTTATTATAAATTAATATAATACATATATATATATATATTGATCCAGAAGTGTTATAGTTAATAAATACAGTTTACAATAACAGTTATTTACATTAACATATTACTTCCTAATTACAAAAACACTTGAATGTGCACATAATGGCCTCCTTGGTGAATAACCATGATTCATGTGTATTTTGTAGAATTATCAATGGATTAGAACAGAAAAATGATATCATGAAACAGGTAAATAATTATGATCTACAATATTTTTTATTCCTGAAATCTTAAAAATTGAACTGTATTAAATCATTTGTAAATGTACTATGAAATTTAAGTGATTTAATATTAACCCACAATTGACCTTGTTATGTTTTGTTTTTCCTATGGCAATTTATGTACAAGGGCCCCTTATAAAGCCCTAGTACTTTTTCTATGGCAATTATTGTCAAGATGTTGTGCATGCAGTGGCCATTTTTATATATAAAAAAATAATTGACTAAAATCTTGGGAATGAAATTGTCATAGAAAAAAGACTTGAATGATGGTATTGTCTTCTATATAATATAAAATGCATGGTATATTATAACTCCATGATATAATATAAAATATAATTTTATCAACAATAACAAATTTGGAGTGAAGAATCTAACATGATACAATTAATATCAGATCACATTTATTATTAATTGAATACATATAACTGAATTGATCTAATTACAAGAGAATGAAATTCCCTCTATAGCTATTTTAGTATGAATGCTGTATAAATAAACATTTAAAATGATGTAAAATTCTTACATAACATTTTTTTGCTTATGTTTATTTATTGTCTTTCTAAAAGAAATATGAGAAGGTTATATAGGGAATAGGCATGCACCTTTATATAATATCTAACTCTATATAAAAGAGTTCTAAATAACAGCTTGAATCTTAGATATATAATTTGATAAAAATCATGAAATTGTGTATATTATTCACATTCATATCCACTCAGTGTACAGAATTGCTGTCATGATAAAGTTAGTTATGTTGGATTTCATTTTAGTACATATATTCCAACATCTGATAACTTTTATAATATATTTGCAGTACATCATTCAATTTGGAATCTGTATGCATATCTAATTATGCAAATCCATCACCTTGGTGGACATCATCTATCAGACATGAGAATTGTTCTCCTTAGGGCCCATAAAGAGTTTATAAAGGACCCTATTCTATTTTCTAACTCAAGGGCCCTAGTCTTTAAATGCCTTTAAAAGCTTTTAAAAGCTAAAACTTTAGATTCTTAGAGACTTGGTTGCCACCTTGCCAATTTATTCTATTCTGTGAATAATACATTTATTATAAGCTAACTTGTATACTTTCATTCATTTCAAAAGGTATATATATAGTAAAAATAATACAAAATTAAAATTATATTTGTGAGAAACGAAACCCATGATAG
>JAUZNC010057592.1:0-12573 GCA_034780395.1 Vannuccia rotundouncinata | reverse complement strand
GAATATATTGGCGAAAAGAAATCCTACCCCGATACTTCACAAGGGACTCATCAATAATCAGATCTCTAAAAGATAAAATATATATATTATACCCAATGAAACTGTTGATTTCTAAATTATTATTGCAAAAACTAAAAATTGGGTAATATATATTACTCAACAAATTATGAAAGTATTTTTGAGTTATACATGTAGGATATATTCTGTATTACAATAGCTAATTTAGGAAATATACAATAAACATACAATGTAAAAGTATTACTTACTGATCTGGACAGTAGATCCTCGACAACCTTTCTCTAAGGATGTTCACAAAAGGTCCCAGGCGAGAGCGTTTGTCATTCTGCACAACATCAGCTTGGTGGCAAAATCGAAGTACCTTCAAGATTTGCAAAAATCTATTGTGAGGCATAATCCTGGGGTGTCGAAATAAATCAGAAGCATACATTGCAGAATGTGACCAATACATAGGAATTTCTGGCTTGTATGAAATACCCATGTGGAGAGCTAAGCCAAACCAGTGCTTCATATCTGGTATCGAAATGTCCTGCCACTGTCTCATTTTAGTTGGCCTCACTGGCAAATGGCGTCCAGTTTCATTACAACAATCTATGAGTAATTGCCAAACATCATTATCTAAGATAAGATTGACAAAATCTGCTTCAGTCACCAACATGGCTTGATCTATCGCCTGGCTTAGGCCTGGAGCCCCAAAAAACCTGGAAGGGGTTCCAGGACGATTATCCATTACAGGAGTAACAAGATTCCAATTATTCACATCATCAGATAAGGATGATGCTGATGTTGTTGAAAGTGAACTCAAGGAACTGGACGTATTACTATCAGACATAGTTTTTGCTTATAATAAAATATAATTTTAGTACAAATAATTTATTCAATTTTGTCTATTTCATCAGACACAAATTGAAAATTTTGTCCAAAAGTAGAATGGGCTAATCAGAATTGAGGGAATTTCACTGATTTGTGACATCAAAACAACCAATCAAAATGTTAAAATTTTATCTACCCCATCTCTCCTCTGGGTATGCAAAAGTCAACACAATGTGTCCTCCGGGTTTTGTGATGTAATTTAACATACAAATTGTGGAAAACCTGCTATCTAAATATATGTAATACAGCGTTTGTCCCACCCGGTTGGCATAATGTATTGTATCTTGGGACAGCATTTGTCCCATCCGTGTTTAAAGGGTTAACAATATATTGCTATACTTTTAATTTAAAGTACATGCTAAAATAACAGTGCCTAATCAATGAAATTGTTTGAAAGTATGGTAAATTAACAAGCACACATTTTAAATCAAACTTTGGATTCTAAAGTATGGTCTAAAGAATGTTAGTTAATGAATATGCTCTAAAACTCCAATCAAATATTAATTTAATCATTTCTTTACAGTCTTCAGGGACAGCAAAGTAACTTCTCCAAATAGCTATATAAATTCAAATATGTTAGTTAGGATCCTTATTGTGTCCTGATTGGGTTATTATTTTCCCATCATAGGCAGCTAATATAGTGTGACACATTCAATTAGCCTCCCATGCACTTTAAAATGTTAAGTCTGCTGCCTATAAATACAAATTTTGGAAAAACTTTGCAAACATTTAATAGTAATGAAACAATACTTATTTAAGAAATTGAATCAAATGTGTATCTTTTTTGGAAATTAATATCAATATAATAATAGTGTAATAATTTTTTTGCTTTTTTATAATATTTATATATATTTTTTTAAATTTTTAATAAAAAATTTCTTCTATATGCAACTAATAAAAGACATTATTTTATTCAAATTTAACTTTATAAAATTTGATTTTCTTTTAGAATACTCTTAATAATATATAATACACCATTATAATCAGATGTCTCTTAACAGAGCCCAAATTATACACAATGCCCTCAGCCAGGACTTTTTTCTATGGCAATTATTGACAACATCTTATGTATGCAAAGCCCAATTTTATAAATAAACAGATAGGAATTGCTCAGAAGAAATACATACCCCAGCCTGCATTCCATGTCTTTTGTACACTTCAGAAATTTGGACTTTTCCTATTAAAATTATAAAATTTTTAATGGTATACTGAATTTCTCCACCTAAGGTTACATGGAATGCTGGCTGCTCCCACCCCTACTATATATCCTTAAAGATATAACAAGGCAAAATAATTAAGCATTACTTAATTAAATTATTATATAATATATAATTTAACAATATCATTAAGCAACTATTGTATTGTATCTTATAATACAACATATATGGCAATAAATATTAATTTTGTATAATTGGAACTCTGGTTAATCCAACAAAATTGTTTGCATTTGACCTGTTCCAATTAACAGGAGTTAACTATAATAAGGTACTTAATAAAAAATAAAATTATTATAGATCAATGCTTCTTTTATATATGCATCCTTCAGATTGAATGGCTTTTTGTAAAAAAAGACAACATCTGTAATAAATAAGTACACAAGAAATTCTCTGTAAAAGATGAAATCTGTAATAATGTTATGCTATAGGGCTATATCTATATGGCATGCAGGCTGGGTTTTTTTCTGAGCAATTCCTATCTGTTTATTTATAAAATTAAACTTTGTTAAACTTTGATAATCAAATTAGCATTAGCATCAAATTTTACATCAAATTAACATTAGCAATTAAGCTTATTACAACTATTAGGATACAAGCCTTTAGCAGTCTCATTGATTATATAATGACACTCCCATCCATTCTCTATAAAATGTGGACTGTGATTTTATTAGTGGTATGCAACAATGACCACCACAATGGCATTACTCCCCATTATGCATAGAATTAAATATAAATGGAGACCATTATTTGAATAGGGATGCAAACACAATAGTATAGTATACTGACATAACATGGTTTAAGTATGTTTAGATTACAGAAAATTTCCTTGGGTTCATTTATAATCCCCAAATGAATATAGGAATAATATATTTATATACAAATGACCTAATCCAATTAACAAATCTAAAATTTTGTTCTAGCCTGTGTTTCAATTAGCCATTTTTTGTATTATTGTAGGAATAGGCATAAAATTGGAGATTTTTGTTTGGATTAGGCAGTAGTTCTGAATGGCCAGATTCTGATTAGCTGAAGTAGACTGTAATTAAAATAAAAGTTATAAAGAATTTTTTTACTTATCTTTTTTACAAGTTTCTTCCTTTTACAAAATTACTTTTCTACAAATTCTTTTTTTACAGAAAACATTTCATTAAAGATTTTGTATTTTTACTGAGAATTTCTGGCATACTAATTAATTTTGCCAGTTTTTTTACAGAAAGTTGATAAATTGGAAATTTATATCACATATAAAGGAAGCATCAAGTTATAAAGAACTTTTTCTTTCAACTCATCTGTTTAGAAGTTTCTTCCTTTCTTCCTTTTTCCACATTATCATACTGACAGTCGTCTTATAAACAGAGTTCAGTATAATAACAAACAGGGTAGTGTGTAGCTATAGAGTTGTGCTCACCTGGACGTTCGCTAGCAAAGAATGTATATAGCAAAGATATATGCAAAAACCAAAATTACGCTTTTATATTTAATTCCTATCAAAAGATTCATAAATGATTTTTTTTTATGATATGAAAGCGTAAGTGTAGTATATTTATAAACATACAAAATATGTAGTCTATACTTCTTTGCCTAAACTAATAATTCCATACATATAATGTCTTAATTGTACATGATTTGTGACATATTCTAATAAAAAAGGCATACCTAGTATATACAGGAGGGCCATAATTAGCCATTGAAAATGAAAATGTCAACACTTAATATTTAATAAATTCATAAATTATTTAAATGACTATAACAACATAGAGTAATAGATATTCAAAGGCTATTTATAAAATAACAGTACATATTTTGATTAAATCTTTGTAAGTTGCTATTAGTATGTATAAAAATTAAACAAACTATAAATAATTATCGATTTTTAGATATCTGTAAAATGATGATATCTTAAATGCTGTAATATGCAGGTCATGCCAAATTATGAAATCAAAATAAACAAATAATTTAGAAATAACAATTGTACAAGATTTTAAAAATATATTTTTGAAACAACTTTATCGGTTATGCTGCTCATTTATGTAGAAAGAAATTGTAATTTTTTTATTTAGTGGTTTGTTATTTTTAATATCTTTATGAAATATTTTGTCAACTATATTATATATATTTAGCTATTAAAATATTAATTATATTTATATACATATTAAAATGTTGGACCTCTTTATGTAAACCTCAACAGCTATTTCATGAAAATTAAATCCACTTTTGGATTATTTCTGAATTTTTAGTATAACTGCATATAATGATATCGAAATGATGTTGAAAATTTAGTGTTAGTTACAAGCAGATTTTTACCATAAAATAGATAAAATTCTCCCTAATAAATCTAGTTTGACTTATGTGCTTTAGTAAAAACAATATAAATCACGTCAGTTCTAACACGTTGAACAAACATAATTTTTAACAAGTGTAACAAAAGAATTTCAGTCACTCAAAAAAATGTGTACACATGTTTATTAATACTAAAATTATCTTGTTGTAAAAAAGGTTAAACATTTTCTATGAAATACCAGGCATGGGATTGTTCAGGCTTTTCAGGCTTTTTTCAGTTTCCCAAACAAAATAAAATATTAAAAGATATATCTAAACACCTATTTATATGCATTATATGTAATGATATATACTTCAATTTTTTCCCATTACGCGCGGATCTATAGGTTAAGCTAACCGCATAGCCATGACACCCCTACTCCAAAATATGTTTCAGGCTTTTTTCTGGGAGTCCAATCCCATCCTGAAATACTGAGTGTTCTCATAACAACTGAATTTATAAAACAATGACCTCTGGCATATCATGTTAAAATCTGATAGCAACTTAATCAAGTTTGAAGCACCATGGTATAGGCCATGACAAAATGGATTGTTGTACAGGTTAATTATTGAATTTTCTATCAATAATCACTTTTTATAGATTATTTGTGATTGCTAAAATCAAACGATTTTATAATAATGTATAAAAATAATACTATTTGTCCATTTTAAAATAATTTTTTAAATAAAAAAAATTTCTTACTGAACCTTTTCCAAAAATCAGTATTACTTAATTGTCATCTTTTCTTTTAGATAACTATTTGTGTTAACTATGAAAAGTCATGACATGGAATCTAAAGAAGCAAAAGAAAGGAAACAGAAGTAAATGCTTAAATAATTCATTGAATGAGTTCAATATTGATTTTACTTTAAATATTGTTGTTACTCTTCAGGGAGAGCCACAGTGAAATCGAACGCAAGCGACGGGAGCGAATGAAGAAAGAAACAGAATACTTGAACCTTCAACTGCCAGAAGCGGATCGTAAAGATAAACTTTCCGTCTTCCAGGCAGGCTGTGATCAACTAATTCAGTATACAGGTAACTTTTAGTATTATCTATTGTACAAATGTTATTTTTAATTCAAATATCTAATTATTTCTTTATGGGGACTAAGCTATTAATACTTTTAAAAACAATACTTGACAATTGTTGATCCAAAAGTTTTGACACACATCAATTTATTACGTAATAGATGTATCATGAATTTGTTAAATTGATCAAGATATTTTAATATTTATTTGGTCGTTAATAAGTAATCTTTTCAATCTTTTTACTCACAAGTATGATACAACTATTTGAATTCTACTTTATTGAGTCTTAATAATAATAACTATTATTAATAATTATTAACAATAACTAGATTTAAATGTCACAATTTTTCTAATTAATGTTTCATCTTAACAAAAAAGTTCATATTGACGAAAAGAGTGTAAAAGTCTGCCGAATCAGTGATGGGATCTTCTATCATTTTCCTTTGGATATTTGTTTGTGATTGAAGTTTTGAATTTCTGAGTAAATTGCAGTACCCGCATATATCACATCCAAAATATTTTCAATTTCAGACAGTCTTGAAAAGCGAGATTTTATCCTCAACGACGCAGAATACACTTCCATAATTTGTAGCGTAAGTGATCATGTGATTCTTATTTCTATATCATGTATAGTTTAGTTATATCTCTATGAATTCCTCTCTCTATATTGTATAGTAATATCTCTATGATTTTCTTCCTAAAATAGAATTTCAGTGGATTCGACATTCACATACGCTGCAGTGATGGCAAAATTGTCCATGCTCACGAGAATGTCCGCCAAATCCTCGGACAACAAAAGGTTCACAATATTTGATTACTAAAATATTATTTCTTTAATTAAAATTAAGTATACAAATTGATGCTAAGTGTGTTCACTATTTTTTCCAGTTATCCAATTGTCCTGTCTAAACTCATAAATTTTTATTACATAAATTAAAACAAATCTTTCTTCTAATACGTCTTTTAATTTTATCCAAACTTTTTGTATTTCGTAACTCTAAATACACATTAAAAACGAAAAATAAGTCTAAATATGTGAAGCCGAACAGACTTACTTTATTTGATTAGGGTAAACTGTTTTCAACTTTAGGTTACAATGGAGTCGTCGACAGTCTTCGATATCTGTGAACCCAGCGCGCACACGACAGACCTTATAAGGGAGCACCTTTCTCTAACACCCAATGAGTACCAACTCTGCAAGCAGGGGGGTGAGCTAATCTAGATAAAATTTATTTGACGTGCCCGCACATTTGGTAGACGTACTTTTGGTCGATGTATATTTGGTCGAAGTAGGATAACTTGCATATTATCGCTTGCAATATTATAACTTGATTATTCGTAACAAATCTTGCGAATTGACTCTAGAGTGTATTTATACATTTCTATATGTTCAGGAGAAGAGTGAAACGTGCATTAATGAGTAATGGAACTCTTGAAAAGCACCACACATGGAGCTGCAAGAAGACGGAATAATCATCTTCACCGCTGAAGACAATTTAAATCTTCTTCGAAGAAGCCAACACTGGTTTGTAGATGGCACGTTTGACTAAACACCAGAAGGGCGTCAACTATCAATGCTTTCCGTTAATATGGTGGACTGTGCACCACCGCACACTGTAAGACAGGGCACGTACCAACAACAGCACCGCGCCTTTTAACAGCGACTACACTGTGTGCACCCGACACGGATACGCTCGCAAGGAGCAGGTCTATTTTGAGCTTAACATCGAACAGTTCCTGGCTGGACGAGAGCTACCATCCCAAAAGAAGAAATATCGTTGTAGTGCTGACCGTCTACAGAAAACCGACTTGTAGAAAACTACAGCAACTATGAATCCACATCAAACTCTCTGCCGTCTGTAGCTCACAATATTTAGCAGTTGATCGTTTCTACGAAATATTTACTTTCATTTAAATTTTATGACGATATAACCGTTCGACGAATTATCCGACAAAATGTCCGGGCACTGAATTAGATGGGAAAGCTACATATCTTTTCGAAAAGTTTATCTCTAAATTTAGTATCTTTGAATGCTACCCTCTCTATTTCATCAGAGCTAGTCCGGCGCGATCTCACAATCCCAATGCGAAATCTAGACCCCAACCTAGAGTCGAAATGTGTCCCCTCCAGTGACTACTGTTGGTATCGTTTCATTGAGTTGTGTGGTGAGATATCCAATGGTGAGTCACTCTTGATTGGTATTCCTAACTGCCTCCCAAAATTTGATTATGAGTTAGCATTTTTACTATCATGAACTTTGGAAGTTTTTGCACGGTATTTTTTATGAATTTATTATTGGGGCAATTTTATCGAACGTCCCTAGCTTTAGAAACTAATTTGTTAGATTGATTTTAGAAATTAAAACATGACATATTTGTATTCACATTAATAATGTTTCCGCATATCTCAATATCTGTCATTCATTTCTATTAATATCTTCACCCAAAATTGCAGAGTTGTCTGGGAGAAAATTACAGAGAACATTTATTGCATTTTTGAACGTCATTTAAAAATGTTTTAGAACTCGAAAATAAAAACTCGAGCTTTATTGCTTTTTGCTAACTTTATTATGTTCTTTTTCCTTTTGTATTCCTTTGGTTTTGTCTTAATTCGGACGCCAATATCCATCTGTTCTCTCCGCCCACTCTACCATTTCTTTCTTTTCAGGTAATGAAGATACCTCAATGAAAGACGGAGAAGAAATTTCCCCCATTCTTAAAGCCCTGTGTCGACCACGTGACCCTGGAGCAAGTTTTGGAGGATTCAGAGGCTCTGTACACTCGCATATCACGACGAAACATCGGCCCGACTCACTGCGTATCACAGAAGTAACTGGACAGTATGTTTTCTTCATTTAATACTGCCAAATAAGTCATATTTTGGAAACAATTAATAACACACCTCTATTTCTGTTTTAGAGTGCTAGCGCTACTTGGTATCGATTGTAAGACATTGATTGGCAAGGAGTTGTCTGACCTTGTACCGTCAGAAGAACGTTCCTTTGTCAGGAAAAGTTTTTATGATGGTGAGTTTTTTGGAAGGTTATATCGTAATATTAATGCATAATTTTTTGGTTTGTATTTTACCATGTAAATATTAATATTACAATTTTTATATTTATTTTCTTAATTTTAATAAATTATACTACTGTTTTTGTTTGAGTAGTATATTTAATAAATATATTATCTTTAAAAGCATACTCTCATAAAATATTGTTTACATACAAAAATTATAATATATTGTTTTCTGGAAAACAATAAATTATGAAACTTTTGGAAATGGTTTTTGAAATTTGGAATATAATAACTTTTAATTGGAATATTTTTTATTATTTTAGCAATTTGAAAGATCGTACTTATTTTTTTGGACACATTATTTTTCAATGTGTAAAATTCTGTAATATTCCAAAACGAAAAGGGGTTTTTCAAGACAGATGAGCATGAACCATGTCAAAGGAATTGAATTATTGTTGACCTTCTTTGTTACTTCTCTTTAGCCTTGAAAACTGGCTCTATTGTCTTTATTTGTCCACTGGAGCATCAGTCTGGTCGTAAGATCAGATTCCGCATAGAACTTACTGTAATTGATATCAATGGGAAAGTCCAATTTATCATTGCAAAGTCGTCACTAGCTGGGTAGGTGACTCCCAAAATAATGCCTAGATATTGTACAATACTGATCCAGTAGATAGGAAAGAGGCCGAATTGCAAATCATTATTACTGGAGGACTACTTTTCCTTATTTACAGCACGGATATGGACGATGAGAGTAGAGAATGTGTAACTTCGGGGGTCGAAGACTCTTCATCCTCCGGTGGTAACAGAATTGGATTCGTTCGGCAAAAGGAACTCGGACAAGGAAGCAGTCATTCGAGTAATTATCCTTTCCCGTTCGAGGCGGTTTGTTTACTTACTAATGGATCCTTTTTCCTATAGATGATTTCATGTTGCCATCTACCTGCTCTCTTCAAGAGAACAAGAGCTTCAAGATCTCTCCCCATGTCGGCGCCCCCACCAACAACAATACTGCGGTGAAAAAGGTGGGTCAACATGGAGTCCCTAATCTCATCTTCTCATTTTATAAACAGCCGTTCCTATCACTCTGAGCAGCTACAGTCTACTGGTACAGTTCCAGGTAATAACGGCTGGATATCGCGCCCTAATCCTGGCAAACAAGCGATCCTCATGCCTGCTTACACCACCTCCCAAGCACCCCCCTCAGGTACCAGCCAGTCAACCTCATTCTTACTTCCCGAGGAGGGCTTGCTGACAAGTTCATCACAGGCACAGTGGGATTCTGCCTCCATTTCCAATAATATCACAGGTAGTATCATCACTGCCTTACTCTCCACCCAATCACAACAGTTTCTCCTTACTCTGTTGTTTGACAGACTCGGTCGGCTGTTACGATTTCGGGCTTCCTCAGACTTCCAGTTTTCAAGAACTTCTGGACGAGAACGACTTTGCCGACATCTCGCTGGACCTCTTTGAACCGAATCATCTGCAGGAGTTAATGACGGAAGATCTCAATGATCTAACCCCGTGATCGAATAATATGCATTGTCCATCACCATAAATTGAAATGTTTCATTCACTTGACTTGTGCATTTAATCAAAATTCGTGGTTTCAAAACAGTTTCTGTAACCCTCTTACATATTGCATCCATTAATATCGTAATTAAAATTATTACAAAAAGAATGATTGCATCAGTGTAATTGTCTATATGACTATCCTCTAATTGCTAGCACAGCTACTTTTAATTTCCTACTCTTAACTTCTATCTTAAAGTTATTTAATTTCTAAATAATTATTTCTAAAACTATTTCTACAATTAAACTAATTATACCATAGACATTATATATACTATATTGTAGTTATACTTAATGTAATGTCTATGAATTATACAAACAATATTTTTTCATTGTAAAGTTGTGTCATTTAAGAAAATATATAATATATGCAGCCATTATAAAATAGAGCAATTAACATTAAAAAATAATGTAAGATATTTTAAATCAAAATAATTATACATTTATTCGTCAATCATAAATATCGCTTTTTACTTTACGTTGAATTTATCCAATAAATCATTATTGTGTTAGAAATTGCGGCATTGACACAGCTTGATATTTACAAATCTTAAAATCATTCACAAAGGAAACAAATACAATTAATACATCATAAGCATAAATTAATAATGCATATGTATTAATCAATCTGGAAATGTCCGTTAGACCTTAGTTAGATATCTCATAGAATTAAAATTTATATATTTAGAATAGTTGTTCTATTCAATATGTAGATCCTCTATATCTATGACTTTTATATTGTACAATGCTTGTTTTCTGTGTGATAATACTGCTAATAGATGTTGTTTATTTGTTCAGATAGAAACTTATTCGTTAAATATTGTATTAATCTTGAACAATGCTCAAACTAAATTATATTTGTAATTATTGTACGAATCTTGTATTGTAAATAGCGCAGCATCACTCTAAAGTATTTTCAACTATTTCATTAAACATGACACATTTTATAATATACATTATTTGGACAATCGTTGTTATACCTAAAGTTTTGTGAGTCATTACGTACTATGTTTCGCTCATATCAGAAGGCCAATGATTTCTTGAAGGTAATATTACCTGATCCAAATTTTGAATACATAGTAATATTTCTGACTTTTGCATGGCTTTGATTTTGGCTGTGTAAATATACAAATCTATATTTTTAAATATTTTAAGTGCTATCATTAAAATGTAATTTGGTTATCAAATATCCAGTATTTTTCATCTATTTCTCTTTGATTTTAATTATCGATATAATATATTTCAAATGTTGGTATTTTGTTTGGTAACGTACCTATCTTATCTGTTATATATAATACAAAAATATTGCGAATTGCATTCAGTTGGATCATGACTATTGAAATAAATTTTATTAGCTTTACCTGAACATTTTTTAATTTCGAACTCTTACACTGTTCTCCCTAAATTAAGAATCATAATAATTTACTAAGATATTTATACAAAATAACTTTATATATTTAAGTGTATAGAGCAAGCGACAAGAAACTTCACTCTAAAAATAGCTAGTAAGTAAATTTATACACTACTATGACAAGTCATTGTCAGTAGTCATCTATAGAGATAATTTCGTATTGATTGAAACAGTATCCAGTTTTTTAGCATAGGGTGAGGGTTCTTGTCGTTCGCTCTATATTCTTTGTGAATTAAAAAAAATATGGAAATTCAAAAGGGCGGTCTGCAGGAATACGTCAGTAGATGTTAAAACGGAATTTTAATATAAATATTCACAAAATAAGTAATACTGACCCATTTCCCGGCAACTAATTTACGTCACTATCACTATTTCCTATAGATACTATTTAAAAAAATATATAAGTAGGAACCTTATACATACACTCAATATTAAAAATAAAGACTTACTTTAAAGTAAAATTGGAGGTATAAGTAGTATGGAAGGGTTATATCCAAGCCACCCGCCTTTGTCCCGTAATCAAAGCTCTTGCAACTCTGCTACTTAAATTTTTAGACGAATGAGAATCGAGTATTATGCTATTTAAGGAGGTGTCCAAGCAAGCTTTCTGAATTTCTCGACAATCCGGCAAACGCTCCCAACCTACCTAAAACGATCAGAGACTCCTTCATGTCAAACACCCATCTTCGTCCAACGTTTAGAAAAAATTCAGATATATTTTGTGCGAAGATGGGTCGACAAGCTACGGGATTTAATTGGACCGGTGAGCCTATGCGAATAAAGGACATGACTGCCGGCCGCTATCAAATGGTTCTCCGCTGCAACTGCATTTATATGGGACAGCACATCTCTACAAGATATGTTGCGAGTTTAAATTTATCAGTGGTCCAGGTTCAGTTTGCGGCGGTCGAGGGGGGTGCAGCTTCCAATTCATGTCTGATGAATAATGACTTTGAAAATGAAAAAATGGAGAATCATCAACCCTTCGACATCCCAGGCGAATTTGCAAGACTATCACCGCCGGGGGACGAATGCACGCCTACTCCCAAGAAGAGGAAGACGAAGCGTGTGGTGTTGCCAAAGCTCCGTCTCCCCCTTCTTCCTCTCCCAATA
>JAUZNC010057591.1:0-12575 GCA_034780395.1 Vannuccia rotundouncinata | reverse complement strand
TTAAGGTTGGTCTAGACCATTCGTAAGTACTACATAAATAATGTATAAGTTGGTTTTAATTATTTTATATGTGCTGATCAATGTTATCTCTGTAATGATAAAATACTATGACTATATATAACAATATTATATAATAAATTATTTGTGAAATTAATTTTATACATATATAGCTCTTGGTATGTATAGATTTTTAACAAATAAATTTATGAAGCATATTTTTAGTTTATGATCTAATTGTGATTCTAATATGATTCACAAAGTTATATTGCTATATACACTGTGATTTTATTTTACTTACATAACACTTTTAGAATAAAGACTAAAAATACATAAGATTTCATTAATTTACGAGGTATGAATTCTATTTATTTTTATATTAATGATGCAGCACCATGACTTCTTTATATTGACTAAACAATAAAAAATGCAATATATAACTAGTAAATATATAAAACTAAAAAATCAAAACAATTTTAAAGTCATGAGTTAAAAATTTGATATTTTTACAAAGTGTTATAGTCAGTAATAACCATTAGCAATATAACAATGTACATAATATTAAACATATTAATATATAAAACATAAAAAATACAAAATACAAATGCTTTTCCATTTCGAGTTGAAGCCTACTTCTCTCGATATCTAGTCTTTCTCGCTCGATTTTATACGAATTGAGCGTGATAAGTCATTCTTGTATATTTTATAAATTACTGAGTTTTCTATGTCATGTTTGGGTTCAAAATAAAGATATTTACTCGTACTTTCTATATATATTACTTTTAAATTGCTTAAATTTATTTAATGGTATATTTTTATTTTATAATCTTATCAAATATTGTTAGAAAAATGATATAAGTCAGAAATATGCCATTTGTATATTGATTTTCAACAATGTAACTAAAATATAAACATATAAACATTTATAGATTTAAATAGCGGAGAAAATAAGTTTTTCAAAAAGTCTAACCATAGATTTACTGATGTTTCTGTTGAATGTATAATTAACTTTCAAAGTGTGCTAAATTACTAAAATTGAACATTTTTACAAAAAATTCAAAATTCAAATATTTTCCGGCGATTCACCACGCACGAGATAAGAACGAGTGTTAATTCTTCGTAACTCTACGAAGTTCGTAAGAAGGTTTCGAGAAACGCGATTTAAGAATAGTCGTACGAACATTTTATCTTTCATCGTAAGAAGCTCATACTTACGAAGGCTTCGAGTTAATGGGGGGTTAATATAGAGTTAATATAGAGCTATATATAGAGTTAATACAAATTGGGTTAAAACGAATATCTTTGTTCTCGTAAGCGGGAAATGGCAATATTTGTCTCTTGTAAATTTTGAGCATTTTGATTCTGTAAAGAGACTTTAGAAACTATTATTTCATTGCAGATAATTCAAATTAAAAAATAAATTCCAAGATTTTTTCTATTAAAATTTTTTATCTTCTATAAGCAATCATTATGATTTTGTTAATTAAGGGATTTAGAAACATACATAATTATCTTATGTTTATTTCTATTATATGGCATAAAATGATAGGTGTAGTATAATATAAACAACCCAACGGATATTTACCATGAACTCCATTAAAAAATTGAATCAAATCGAATTCAAAATATTTAATGGATTAATTCTGCATTCTTTAAACTTTTCTTAATTATTATGGATTCAAGAACAATTGAACATAAGAAGTCCCAAACTGCAACACTTTAAAAAACCGCTTTCACATAAAAAAGTTATTACAATATCATTTTAAAATAAAATTGAAGAAATAGTGGTTTGATTAATAAATATACTTATACATACAAATATTTTTATCGTTAAAAATTTAGAAAAAGTAAAAGATTTTATCCTCATTCGCTCGTTTTGATTCTTCCAATTATTCATTTAACCAATCAGAAGAAAATATTTTCTAGAGTCTGAAAGCATTTAAGAACACAAGTATGATTTTAATTTTATAATAAAACGTTGTTTTTGGCTTAAACAGTTAAATAAAGTCTGGTAACAATATAACTCTTCTATAATGAATTTTTCCGAAGAAGTGTATTATATGACAGACTCCCCAATGTGGAAGTATGTTGCACCTCTCTTGATTCCAGTTGGTGTCATCGAGAACATCATCTCCATAATTATACTCTCGGGGAAAAAGTTCAAAATGATGCCATCTCGACGAACCCTAATTTACCTTTCCGTTTGCGACTCTTTAATTCTTCTAGTCGGTCTCTTGCGCTACTGGTTCGTAGCCATGTTCAAGATCCATCCTAACGAGTTGAGTTCTTTCGCTTGCAAGTCACTCAGCTTTCTGGTCTTCTTCACCTCCCATTCGAGCGCTGGCCTGGTAGGACTCATCTCGATAGAACGAGTCATCGTTGTCATGACACCCAGTTGGCTCAAGGTCCAGTCGGCAAAGATCGATAAATATGGAGGTCCGATAACCTTTCTGATTATAATCCTCTTCAACCTGCACGTGCCGTTCACGACCGACCTGATACCGAACCCCCACTTCAACAACAGTCTTCCTCCGGCTTCGGGACTCCATTACAACATTTGTGTCAGCAGTTCTCTCACAATTTCCTTCGTCGTGGACGTCATGGACACCACACTGCTCTTCTATCTGCCGTTCATCTTCATTCTCAGCTGCAATCTGGCCATCATCTGCCACATGAGGATGAGTACACGACGTCTTTCTTCCACAGCAGGCTCCTCACAGTACTCACAGACGGCCAGACTCCCCGACACACCAGCCGAACTGTCCCCAGGCCAGCAGATACTTTTAAACACAGACGAAGCCAAGGCATCGCCGCCAGCGGAACAAACGATAACTCCTCGACGGTTCTCCATCTTCCGCATGGGAACTCTATCACGCCAGTCCACACGGAGGCGAACGTCCAAGCGACGCGACACTCGCGTAACCAACACGTTGCTCTTGGTTACGTCAATGTTTCTTGTCTGCAACCTGCCCTTCAGTATAATTCACGTCATCAGAACACGCTTTGAATACAACAATACGGACGCTTGGGATCAGGCCTGGCTCATTGCCTATGTCCTCGTTTTTGTAAACAACTGTTTAAATTTCCCCATCTACATTATTTCACAGCCGCTCTTCAGAAAGGAAGTGATCCGCATTTGTAAGACTGATAAGCCGTCTGACAAGGCCACTTCATGTCGAAGATCCGGGGTTGGAAAAAGTGGATTCGAGTGAAATTTTTTCAAAAAGTCGATTTTTTTGTTTAACGATTTGATAATGTTGTTCGTTTTGGTTTGTATTTATTTATATGTTTATATGAATAACTCTTTCTGTGAAAAATGAATCTGACTCATTTTATTCCTTTGTTGAAATGTTGTTGATTGGTAAAATGAAAAATGTCACAAGGTGTATAGGTATTTTGTAATATTTTTTTGTTGAAACTGTGATTTGTCAAATAACAAGTATCTGTACGTTTTATAAATGTGATTCCGAATATTGTTACTAAAATCTATTATGTCATGACGGCAAACCTTTCTGTTGTGTGTTGGACGTATTGTGATATAATAATCCTAATGAATATTTCAAAGAATTCATCACTCATTGTCCATATATAATTATTATCATATTTTTGTATTAAGTAACGCACATTCCAAAACATTGTACCAAATCCATTGTAAATATTGTTTGTTATTTACCACAACTCTTGAAAAAGATTTGTTAATTGTATTTATGTATAATATCTGTTTTAAAACCTGTTTTCAGTGTTTGTTAAAAAAATTCAAAAAATATATATTTTATTGTAAAATTTTATGTGGTGATTACAATTGTTTTTATATTCTTCTCAAAATACTTTAATTAGAATATGGCGCAAAATACTATTAATGAATGCTTGGATTTTTAGTTTTTAGTTAACAAGATGAATTTTATATCGCTATTTCCAACTATGTGGAATTGTTCAGTTCATTGCAAAGAGAAAGAAAACAATAACAATGAATTGTCGATGAAGAAGATTAAAATATATGTCTTAATTTATCGATTTATTGTCCTAAATTAGCTACATGGAAAGAGATATAATATTTGTCGAAAAACAAGAATAAAAAATGAAGAATAAAGTATAAAACAAACAAAAATGGACACTTATATGAAATTCTATATCTAGTTAATTTTTAATTAATTCTTTCAATTGTATATAATCTATTAAATTTGTACTTAAATCTTAAATCTTAAATTTATAATTATTTTTTTATAAACTTCCATTCAAAGTTAAGTCTTAATTTGAAATAAATTTGTATTCATTTCGCCAAAGGAACAAAATGAGACAGTTTCTAGCCGTGTCTTAGATGAATGAGAATTTAAAAATGAAAACCGATACCGATTAAAAAACGAAAATAAATCGATTTTAGGAATTATCAAAGATAAAAAAATCTAAGAAAAAATTTAATTTCTTTAAGAATTAAAATATTTTCTAAGATAGAACTTCAAAATTTAAATGCTAATTTTTTAAAACAAAAATATACATTAACTGATTTTGATTTATTTGATTGTACAAAGGCTAAGATAGAACTAAGACATATCGTGAAAGAAATCATCTCAATTGAATTTGAAGGTTTGAAATCTTTTCCTGTCGATTATATATAATTTTTGATGTGTATTCAGAAAAAAATATTACTCAAAATATTAATCAAAAAATAATCTTCTAAATGTTGCTTTGTAAATTCAATTAGATCAAAAATCAAAAATGAAAAAATACATGAACTAAACATGAACATATTATTATAAAATATTAAATTCTTAAATATGTATAAATATAATTACAGTCTCCTTCTAAAATCTGATTTTTAAATAAATCTTTTGTTTTAGAAAATCGAAATCGAAATTGAACATTTAAATTTTTGAAATATTTCCCCGGAATTGATGTTAAAGTTGATCAGACAATTTAAAAAACAGATTATGTGAATTTTGTTCAAAAAATTATTGAATATAACTCGCGGCAATCTATCGGATATCCTTAGAATTTGGGGAAAATTCATTCTCAGCTGATCTTCAAACACGTGAATAAAATACTGGCAAGAAATTAATGATTTTTTATCTTCATAAAAATTATCTTTATTTTCTCCCTATATTCTTCTTGATCGTTCAGAATGCTTTGAGAAAATTATAATAGTCAGTTTGTTTGATTATTTTAAAAATAATTTATTGCTTTTTTCGTTTTAAAAAATAAAATAAATGTAATAAAATTATGATTGTTACTTTTTAGCAAACAAATTTTAACCGAAATTCTGCTAAACATATTTCAAAATATTTTCTTTAAATTTACGAACTCCATATTAGGTTTCCTAAGATAATATAGATATTTTAGTGTTGACGATAAACGTTAATGCAGCGTAATGTTTGTTTATGAAATTATTTAAATGGATTAAAGTCTAAAATTCTTCAATTTCTCAAAATAAAAATACAACAAAAAAGTTATAAAGTGATATTCAAATAATTTTTTAATTAGTCATATATTCAATTAAATTTCAATAGTACTCGATTTTATTTATTTAAAATGTATTTTTATACTTTTTAAAAATAGTATTGTTCAACTTGACGCATTTTTTGTTGAACAAATTTAGAAAGCATTAATGAGTCTGTGCAGTGAGATATGACACCTTTTCTGTCATGAATACGAGTACGAGCAATAGAAATGTTTACAATAATTATTGAGAAAATCTGAAGTTTATGGGGATCCTTTCAACTGTACAATCCGCCGAAGACACAAATTCAGCTGTTGGTACTGGAAAATATGGTGTGCATTCAGTTTTCACACATTAATGCTTTTCTGATTGATTTCCACAAGTTGGAGAATGAATGACATACTGTAATGTAAATATACAGACATAAACTGTTTACCCAGACATGGATCTCGGAATATTGGATCAGTCTATATACGATTTTATGCAATACTAGAAATTATAGTAAATTTATTATAAAGCACATAGAATATTTGAAATCTTTCAGAAAAAAACTTCTCAGTTAAAAAATTAAGTGCGCATTCGTTTTATTTAGTGATCTATGATTTATTTCAATGTTAGTTCTGATTTAATCTACTTAATAATGTATTGATTGGGATTAATATTGAACGGAATAATTGAAAGGGTTAGCAATAAAATTAATTGAAATAATCAGTGATTGATTAAAAATTTAATCTTTAAGCTTTTAAAGGATAAAACAGACAAATTTATATTGAAAACAAATTTTTAGATCTATGTATCGTTATTGCTGTAATGTTTTCTAGAAGTTTTCATTTCTTGTCGGGTGTATAAAGTTTGAATTAAGGACCACTGTTACAAGAAAGCAGAGCGGTATAGAGCGCAAACATTACAGCTGGACACTTTACAATTAATTGAGTCAAAACATTTAGAATGTCTAAAGTGACTAAAGAATATAGAGCGATCGACAAGAGCCTCACTCTAAAAAATGGTTGGCAACTAAATTTATACACTACTAACTGTGACAAGTCATAGTTAGTAGTTTTCTTTGGAAAATATAAATATATTAATAGTAAATGCATTAATATTTCAATGAATTTCGAATTGATTATTGATATATTATAGATTTTTATACTTTTAGCATAGAGTGAGGGTTCTTATTGCTCGCTCTATATTCTTTGAAATTGACTGTCTAGTTATAAATTTTTTGTTCATTTCCTTTATACAAATGAGGCGAAATAAAGAGGAAAATAGAAAAAAATGAACCCGTTTCGATAATACTTCTATTCACTTCTGCGCATAATTAGTGAAAATAGTTTACATTGTTTACGTTAAAAAATTATGTTTGTATAAAATTACAAAAATCTAAATTTTGTTTTAGAAAATGTAACAAAACAAATATTATAAGCATTTTGTCCTTTTCTAGAATTTTATATAAAAAGTATTTCAAAGTCTATATAACGTTAATTATTGGAATAAAATTAGATTTTACATACATACTGTGAATAATATTAAAACCTGAAAGGGAAATTAATAAGATGTTGTCAAACAAGATTTCTCTAAGGAATTAAGATCAAATTAAGATAAAACATTAATTAAATTTTTTAATCTATTTCTTACGAATATCCGTCAAAAATGAGGGAATTGTTTGCAAAAACAAATAAATTCACATTTTATTTGTTTTTCAATAAATCATTAACCTTTGCATTTTGTGAAACTCAAATAAAGTTCAAACTTATTTTTAAACATAAACTTAAACTCTGTATTTCCGTTTTATGAGTGTGTGTGGGTTTGTTGAAGATATATTTTAAAAATGTCAAGATGAATCACGTCACTCGTAGATATGTTAAACTAAAAAGTGTCAAATTACCCTCTTCTGTAATAATCCAATTTCTATGAATTTATCTAATATTGCGGAACTTTTAAATAATTTTTATGGTATTAATTTAAACAAATAAAACTAGCATTTAAAATTCGAATTTTATAGAATTTATTTATTACTATTTTCTTGTTAATATTGTGTAAATCATATTGAAATTTTACTAAATAGTTAAATTAAATTCACGTTGGCTAATTAATTGGTTTAAAATGACGACAGCGGAATATTTTAACCTCCCAGAGTATCGAAAAAAAAAGTTTAATTTTTGACTAATAAATTTTTTTTGCATTACCTGTAAAAACATACCGTATAAAACGAACAATCAAAAAAGAAATAAATACTAACCACATTAATTAACTCGATTTCGAAAATATATTTTAAAATAATGAAAAAATATTAGACACAATTCTAAAAGATCTGTTGTAATAAAATATTCTGTGCTGGGTATACATTTAAAAGACCTTTTTAAGACATTAAATATCATAAAATATCCTAAATATAGGAATTTTTCAATCTATGGAACAACACTGTTTTCTATATTTTTTAAATATCAGAATTTTCTTATTAGCTCATATTGTTATTCATAATATTTCCATAACATGTTCGCATTTCCTCTGGTCAGGCCAAAATTTGTTACATAGATTAATCAAGATGTTTGTATCATTTTAAATGTATCTATTTATTAATTATTAAGTATAAATTTTGTATTTATTAAAACATTACTTATAGCAGCTTATAGACTATAAAAATATAATGTCAAATAATTTCAATTAAAACATTTTATACATGCTTACACACAATGATTAATTATTGAGAGTTTGAGGGGACATTAAAAAAACTAGATACATACAAAATTGTTACATACAAAATAGACTCTCTCTAATATATATCAATCAATGCTCATATTATATTATTTCAAGGTTATTTTTAAATTATTGTTGTTATTGCTAATATAATCATAATAAGAAACAATTGTTAATTAGTATTGTTTGCTATTTAATATTAGTATTGTTTAGTTTGGCGGTCCGCATTTGGTATAGCTACTGCAAAGATTTAGAAACTATAACATTTTTATACAAAAGATTATTCAAAAAATGAATAAAAATTTGTGTTTTCGCTAAATTGTATTTTAATAGATTTCATACTACTGTTTTGCAATTTTAAAAACAAATTAAATTTCGTACATTGGAAGAAGTGTCGATGGAATTATATTTACTTATTTATTTACGCGGCACAGCATTAAAAAACTTATTTAATATTCTTTTTTGTAACAAAAGGATTATTCCTTTACACATACGAATAAATTCTCTGTATTTAAATGAATGGGAGATTAATTTATTTATGACAAGGACGATGGCCTTCAGTGCGTTAACTAAATAACACCTTCGACACGATATTACTGAATAAAAAAGAAATATGTATTAATTAGGACAATTACTGAGATAAAGCATTCATTTAATTTCATTTGGACTCTATTGTTCAGTTGCTAAGTCATTATTGATCTATCTCTAATTGAGGTGAAGTTATGGGACCATCTGTCAATAATAAATTTGAATTAGACAGAATAAATCGTTTCTCTGTGCGTTATTGAACATAATTATTATATATATGCGTATATATATATTCTTTTTAGTCTGGGAGTTTGACTTTTCATAGTTTACTATAGTTTTTACCAATATTACCATTCAAAATAAAATCTCATAAAATCTCATAAATTATTAAAATAATTTTATCAATTTGTTACTTCCTAGAATTAAATGTCATTCAGAATAAATAAATATTTACAGACTGATTATAGCCTATTTTGGAATTAGAAATTTGTTTATTATGAATATTTGCAAACTATGTTCAAACTTCCTTAAGATTAAAAATAATATCGCAATCGGATGGACACTAAAATTTTTAAATCAAGAAATGATTGTTTTTCGTGCAAAGTTTGAATGTTTTAATCATGAAAAAATCTATTAAAACTATTTAATAATTATTTTTTTATATTTTAAATTTTAAATAATTAAAAATAGGAATTTAAATTTTTTGTAAGGACGATTTTAATGTTTGTTTATAAAAAAGAGTTTGGTCATTCTTTGGAAAGTTAATCAAATATTTTATAATACGTATGGCAAGATTTTAATTTTTAAGTAAAGATTAGTAAAGTATGCTCTTTTGTTACATGATCTAGCTACCAATTAATCTGTCTAGAATGTGAGCTATATTCTGGATATTTGTTCTCTATCTTTATGTAATGGAATTGTTTTATAATACGTGGTTAAAAATGGTTAACCAAAGTTTAGCATCGTTAATCTACTAACTGTTTATTTAATAGATGCTCACTTATACTAAATATTTAAATACAAAATATATCTAAATTAATATGCCCGTCAGTTTAAAGTTAGAAACATTCAAAGTTTTAACCTCCCAACAAATATCAGGTCAACGTTAGTTATGCAAATGGATTTCAAACCGAATATAAAATCAATGAATGTTTTAAACAAACCAAATTATTTTGAGAACAAGTTTGATTGAAAAAATTCTTAAAAATTTCCGAACCCAAATGTGATAAAAGAAAATGAATAATACAAAAGCGGACCTTCAGTAATTTATTAACAATAAAATAAAGAAATATAGAATTCGTATAACAGCATATCTTGTCTCCAAATATCTTTGTAAGATTGAAAAGGGTTATAGAATAAATATTGCTTTTATGAATATTGCATTCTGAACAATACACTTCACATTGATGAAATCTGCAGTTGTCGTAGCAACGTCTTGCAATTATGATTCCTTGAATTAATCTTGATATTCAACTATAAAAGAGAACATTGGTTATTTATTTGGCAAGATTTTGAAGTCGCAAAGAGGATTTTGTCTTCCACTCGTTTGTCTTTATAGTAGATGATCTTTGATATGGTAAAATGGTATAATAATGCATGTATATGTTAGTTACCGAACTGTTGTATTCAAAGTGTGAAGAAAATAACAAAATATGTTCTCCTATAAACGATAGATATTTATTGAAATTTTAATTTGTTCCGTTTTAAAAAAATTCAACAAATTATATGTTAATGAAGTAATTCCTTCTAAAAAAGTTTAATGTTTTCATGTAAAAATATTATGTTTTTGTGAAACTACTAAAACCGTCAAAAAAACATTCACCACATTTTACAAAAAATTAAGTAAATTAAATATTTTGTGTTTGTAACGAAAAAGATTATTTTATTAGATTATTTGAAAAAGAGTACATTTAATCATTTAAACATATATACAAAAACATGAACAACAATTCCAATTTCAGTCTAAAGCTTTTTCATATTTATTTTAATAAAATTTTTCAAATAGTTATTTAAACCTTTCAAAAATTGTTTAATCAAATATTTAAAAGAGTATTTAACACTACAAATGAACAATTTTTTTACATATTTTTTACATTACAATTTAATTACATATTAAAAACTGAACACCTTTTCAAAATTGTATTGCAACAAATTTGAAAATATACATATATTTAGATTATTTTCTTTTATCAATTTGTTTTCTATAATTTAGTATAACTATTATAAACCATTATTACAAATTTCAAAACAGAATCGTATAATCTAGTTTTTCTTGAGCTTCCGATTAGAATGATACTACATCTTTACCTCAATAACTTTCTTCAACATTCTTAAAATTAAAAGTCTTTAAACATTTGTTATACAATAATTAAAAAGTTTGTTAAACGATATGTTAATAATTTAAGTGAATATATTTAAAAAGACTTCAAGTACAGACCGATATGATATGGACAAAACATTCTATCAAACCTTCTGAAGAAAATTAAAATACAATCCAGCTATCAGCAATGAAAATGATGTAATTAATTTAAATATATAAAAAATCTAGAAAAATAATTTTAAATATAAAATTAAAATAAATGGATAAAATGATTATAAAATGTACATAAAATGTTTATGGAAATTATATTGTTATAAAAAAGGCGCATTTTCACTTTGTTATTCTTTGTTATTATACATAAAATACTTATATGACTTTACCTATCAAAGCAGACGTTCAATATGACTTTGCCTCTGACAATAGACGTTCAACAATACCTAAGTGCATAATATTGCTTTTAAAACAAAAAATTAGAATGTCAATGTTCATCAGATTTCATTTCGACACTGTACATCAGATTTTTCTGAAAAATATTTAAAAAGATCGGTAAAGTATTTAAATTATTTTTTTCGGCGGTAAAAAACATTTTTTCCTTATATGTAAATGTATAATAATCTTCATGTAAGCGATTCTTAAAAATATTTTCCGTTAATTTTTGCCTATTTAAAGAAAAGTAAGTAATTGAATGACTAAGGGTTAATTCCATAAGATGCAGAATTAAAAGTTACACATCGTTAAAGAATTTCAGAGAAATCGCAAGCTATTTTTTCTCAATTCCAGAAATTGTTTCCTAAATTTCAGACAAATCGGATGTATAGAGTCGAAATGAAATCTTATAGACATTTGCAAATGGCTAAATAGGTCGAAAAATCAATAAAATCGATAATAACTCGATAAAATTCCTCCAAATTTAATTTGATAATTATGTTTTACACTTACAGTGCAAATATCAAACGAATCGGATGTATAGTGTCGAAATGAAATCTGATGAACATTTGACCATCTAATTTAAAGGATTTTGATGCAATTTATACACGTTCAACAATCCATTTTTCGCATTATCAGCTAGTATAATAAAATACGATCGCGCAAATGGAGTTGCTAATGGACAGAAAGGCAAAGGCGGAACAACAAGAACACAATCTGTTGTGGAATATGGACCATTGAAGCTCTCGTAAAACGCCCAAAACACTTCAGAGATAATTATGGGAAGTGCGTGAGAACAATACTATACCCAATAATCAATTAATCAAAGTTAACATTTGTACAATATAAAGAATGACAGGGGCGGATACAGCTTTTTGGTAAGGAGGGGGTCTAGATTTTGAATTTCTGGCGAGCGGCCTGCCTATACAATCCGAGTTTGCGAGGAAATTTTTTGGGTTTTTAGACCTTAGAATGCATTTCTTGGCATAATTTTGAGGTATTTTGGGCCCCAACTTGGCGGGTGTCAGAGAGTCCTGCCCAAAAAAAAAAAAAAATAGGATATTTTTATTATAAAATTAGTTTCCGTTTTTCTGAATTTTGACTCTTATGACGTGTAACTTTGAATTGGGTTACATAACAGAGGCTAATAGCCCGTGGCTATTTATTCTCAAA
>JAUZNC010057589.1:0-12581 GCA_034780395.1 Vannuccia rotundouncinata | reverse complement strand
CCGACTAATTTTCTGGTCCCGACAATAAAGTCTTTTATTATATCCAAGTCCCGACAAACCATGTCCCGTAAAAACATATACAATTATAAATATACATAAAAAGAGGCATAATATAGGTATACTATGTATATATAGTAGCTATATGTTCATGGAAGCCATAATATAATTTTTGAAAAATTTAAAACACAAGTATTTGTTCAAAATTTATCTGACAATTCAAATATAAATGGCTTACAAAAATGAACCAAATTTGGATAATCGCCGCTCTGATTAAATTGCAACAAATTGTTGAGCAATTTTAGAAGATTGTATTTCATCAGTTCTTTCTTTATGGGAGGTTATTAAACGATAAATAAATGTTATCAATTATATGTCTAATAATCTATATATATAATTATGTTGCGATTAAAATTAAAAATTAATAATGTATAATAATATAATCAAGAAGATCAAGCTATAGTGTGAGATATGCCATTTATCAGAACGTCTTTATAGAAATAAATAAGATGTTTTTTTATACAAACAAATAATTAAAATAGTTAATTATACTTATTACTATATATATATATTGCAAGATAAAATTTTATGATCATGATTATATGCGTAGGTGTGCTATTATACATATGTAAATATTATCTAATAAATAATTATGACATATTTTAAATTTAGATTACAATTATTAGGAGTAATCAAAAGAAATTTTAAGGTAGAAATTCAGCTTGTGTAAGTGTAAATTTGTGTAAAGCTATATATTTACGTTATTTGCATGCGTAATAAAATGAATTTACTATATTTAAAATTTTACTAAAAATCGGATAGTATATAGAAATTATAAAATACTTCGATATTTTGTAAAAATTATCCAATAGCTAACTACCAGTATCATTTTATTAACAGAAACCTCGAAAATACTATCTGTTATTTTATGTTAAGAGCAAAAAGGTATGATTTAACAAGATTATGATTTATTAAATTATGATATGGTTATTTCAAATTGTCTATATGTCTAGACATATATAAAGAATAATTTTTAACTGTCAAGTCGGTAAAACTGTCAGATTAGCTACTTCATTCCTATTGGCTAAAGCAACTAATATTATCTTCGCAATATGTTGGTCTTATCATAATCATTTCTGTTCGCATATTATCTAGGTTAGTCAGCAGTTAGAGAAGAATGGCCCGTACCAAGCAAACCGCTCGTAAAAGTACCGGAGGAAAAGCTCCACGAAAGCAGTTGGCCACAAAGGCAGCTCGTAAGAGTGCGCCAGCCACCGGAGGTGTAAAGAAACCCCATCGTTACAGGCCCGGAACAGTCGCTCTTCGTGAAATCCGTCGGTACCAGAAGAGCACAGAACTTCTCATCCGCAAACTGCCTTTCCAGCGTTTGGTTCGTGAAATCGCCCAGGACTTCAAAACTGATCTCCGATTCCAGAGCTCTGCCATCTCAGCTCTTCAAGAGGCCAGTGAAGCCTACTTGGTCGGTCTTTTCGAAGATACCAACTTGTGCGCCATCCACGCCAAGCGTGTCACAATCATGCCCAAGGACATCCAGCTGGCTCGCCGCATCCGTGGTGAACGTGCTTAAGCAGATCCCGAACCCCAAATACCTACCCTCTTGAGAACGCGATAACGGCCCTCTTCAGGGCCACCACATTTTGATTGATTATTTCTTCATTGATATGTAATGAAAAATAAAGCTTTATAATAAGATGTACATTCACCTAGATATATAGCAGAATCTGATAATTATAACAAAATATTAACATTAAATCGCCTTCGTTTGTAAAAGTTTTACTTAAATTCGTACTGGATTAGACTTGTTATACCAACTTTACCCACTAAACTATATTCTGTATTTACTTTTCAATTGTCCGAACAAGTTTAGCCTAATCATTACCCACTTTAGTGAGAACAAAGAAAAAACAATTTATTTGGTATATACAGTTTTATCAATATTCTATGTAGTTAGCAACAGTTAATTAAGGAATGGCCCTATTGCATTGTAAATTTTTCTCGATTGAAAATAGTTACAATTCTAGTTACAAGTTTGATTAAAGGGGTATTATATATTTTAATTCAATTTTAAGAGCAACTTTCTATATTTAAGCAATTTTAAGATACAATATTTTTTAACATTTGTATCGAAAACTGTTTTCTATTTCTTCGAAAAAGCTTATGGGTAGAAGAGTAGTATTAAACTGCATAAATAATCCTTAAGAGTTGAAGCTTAATGTATAATTACTCTATGGTCGTGTCCATTACCAGTGACAGTTAATCTCATTTAATTTAAAATATTTAATATAAATCACTTGCATAAATTAGAAAAGAAAGATAATATCATAGAAAATAAATGAATAATTTGTTAGAAATACGTTTTCTTCATTTAAAATGATAGTTGTTTTTTTAAGTATCATAAATTTATTCAGTTAAAAATTTTACAATTTAATTGTTGTTTAATGCTGTTTAACTTTTATAATTTAATATATTTAATATAAATCACTCGATGTCAATTAATTTTCATAATTTAAAATATTTAATATAAATCACTTGCATAATTTACAAAGGAAAAATAAAAGATAACCTCATCGAAAATAATTTGTTAGAAATACGTTTACTATATATAAATAGGATTGTTATGTTGGTTTTTTTATTTTACAAATTTATTGTAGGAACTTAATGTCAGTTTACAATTTATATATATTTTTAGAATTTCTTTTTTTCTCAAATCTTGAAAAATTAATTATTTTTTTACAAACCAAGTCAAAGGAAAAGAACTAATTATTGCATTTAATAAAAAGTAATAATTATTGCAAAATGTTATATAATTAATAAATGTTATATAATGTTTATATAATTATTTAATAGATGTTTATAGCGTGATTCACAATTGAAATAATCGGGCAATAAAACATCGAAATGTTATATAAAAATTATATTAGAAATTATAATAATTATCGCAAAACTATAATTATTTTTATTAATTAGATTGTATAATGAAATTATGATTTTTTAAATACGAAACATTTTAAAAGAAATTTTATTACATTATATAATCTAAATTGTGTTTATTGAAATTTGATATTTTGACATAATTTAACATTAATCAATTAGTTAGTAAATTAATCAAAAATATTGTCTTTTTCATAATTTCTACATTTTATGTTATTACATGAAAAATATAATTCTAATACTCCATTTTCTTTTGGAAACATATTCTTTAACAAGTTGTCCACATTGTAACATGTTAAAGGATTGGTTATATTAAATATATATGAGTATATAGATATTATAAAACATTGAATGAATATAATATCAACGTCTTTTGTTTTCCTTTATTATAAAAAATCTTTTAACATTTAAATATATATTAATTTTTACAAAATCTTCATTAACTGAAATGTTTTCTACTTGTTTATTAAATTAAAAAAAAATATTAATCATCTGGAAGCAAATAATAAAACTCTTAATATTAATTTTAGTATCAAAAATGATGAAAGAGTAGTCTTAACTAGAGTAGCTTTAGTCAACATGATTAAAATGTGGTACGTTGCGGGAAACACTGAAATATATAAACGAAATTTGGCGGGAAAGTCATATTATATCCGATTTAGTCCTTTTCGTTAGAAGTTTGTATCTTAAAGAGTGATTATGTCTGACGCCGCTGTAGCTGCCCCTGTTGTCGCCAAGACAAAGAAGCCGAAAGCCAAGACCACCAAGCCTAAGACTGCCTCTGCCCATCCACCAGTGATGGATATGGTCAAGGCTGCCATTAAGGCGTCGAAGGAGCGCAAAGGTACTTCTCTCGCAACCATCAAGAAGTACATTGCTGCCAACTACAAAGTAGACCTTGTTCGTCTCAGCCCTTTCATTCGCAAGGCTGTAGCCAGCGGTGCTGAGAAGGGTGTCTTTGCTCGTGTCGGCAACAAGGGCAAGGGTGCATCTGGTAGCTTTAAAATCGGAGAGAAGGCTAGCGTTGCTGCTAAGCCCAAGGTCAAGACTGCTAAGAAGCCCAAATCACCAAAAAAGGTAGCTAAACCAAAGGTGAAGAAAGCCACTACCACCAAGAAGACCAAGTCTCCAAAGAAGGCTGCCAAATCCCCAAAGAAAGCTGTTAAGCCAAAGACCCCAAAGGTCAAGAAGTCTCCAGCTAAGAAAGTAAAGAAGGTTAAGAAGCCTGCAGCCAAGTAAATCGTCGATACGATAACTACCCCATCCCTTGAGAACGCGATTACGGCCCTCTTCAGGGCCACCACTATTTGATTGATTGCTCAATACTGATAAATGTTTTTACATCACGAAATATTTGTCTGAAAGCTAAGTAACAATAATTCCGCTTTGTTTACAATACATTGTAAGATGATTTAGAATGTAATAAGTAGCTGACGCATTCGAAATGGCGTTCGCAAATCGGATTAATTTTATTATTAAGTAGTCATTAGAATTTACGTATGCTGTTGTCGTTAAGGTCACAGAAATTTCATCGATCTCTCACCAGTTATTGGATTCGTCAATGGATAGAAACTATTTGTAAAACATGGTTATGCAGTAGGACATTTATCCCAGTCTTAAATTGTTTTATTTAATATTTCGTCAAATCTAAATAACTGAAATTAAATTAATATATCGTAAGAAAGATGCAAAATAATTAAAATAAAACTGAAAAAATATTTTCATTCTTTCATTAAACTAAGGAAAATAACGGTATTGCATTTTAAAAATGCTTTTCGACCGATTGGGATCAGTATTAATAACTAGAGTGCGCTGGCTGTATATACAAAGAAAGATATGGAATTTTATACATCAATTAATTTTTTATATAGACATTCTTTTTTGTAATATTTTTTTAAACAACTAGCTGTCCGGGTCTGTCGACATTTTCCAGAGTAGCAGGCCTCTGCTCAAATTATAAGACAATATGCCATGATTGCTATAATTATAAATAAAATTATATTTTCATTGATAACATTTATTTTGTTTGAACTCATCACGTCCGTTGTGCAGCAGTAAAAAATAATTATTTGTATTTTTATAATCAGTTTATCGGTAAAATGTACCTACATTTAATAAGTTGCCTCTTATATTAACAATTCTTCGTCTATTCCCCACATTCATAAACATGTCTTTCAAATATAAAATTAAATAGTAATAAGCTAATCGTTTAGAAGAAAAAGTCAAATTGATTGTTTTTTTATCGATCGACCTAGTCAAAGAAAATGTGCAAGCTATTATTTTTGTAGTATTAACGAAAAAAAAACCCTCCAGACTTTCTAATAATATATACTATAGTCTGATCTCACTATATAATACTTCCATATTAAAAATATTGGAATATATTTGTAATCTAATAGTCTTCAAATAATTGGTTATTTTAATTTAAAATATAATCCATAAAAATACCAAATTAAAAAAATCTGTAGGTGTTCTACAACCAGTCTACATTTTTTGATTACTCACTATAACAATATTGTTACCCATTATGAACAATTTTATTCTAATGAATTCAAGACAGAACACCCAAATTAACAATAAAAAAGTTTTAATACGAATAAAAAATGGAATAATATTGTCAAAATGCAATAATCTTTGGATGTTATAAAAGCAAATACACTGACAAAGAAATAAAGTCAAACAAAAAAAGACTAGTACTGAATGAAATGGAACATGCTAAACGAGGCAAAAGTAGTGTGAATATATTATGTATCAAGTGGGCAGGAAATAAGAGCAAAAACACATTTACAACTACTAATAAAATGTAATGAACAACTATAGTATACCATTAATTCAAAGTAAACTATAACTTATTTACAATAAAGTCAAATAATTAATATAGTAAAATAATTAAAATAGCAAGATAAAACAGAGAAAACAATTCATAAGTTCAATGTATAAGTTCTTGTCGAAATGCCATTCATAATCTATTGGTAATAGATCATTATAAATATCTAATTAAAATGATAGGAAATTTGGATATTACTAGAAACATCAAAACATCAATAAACACGGTCTTGTTTGTATTTTTATATCTGGAAATATATGTTGTCAATCAAGCTTCAACTGAATATCAAGTTTCTGAAAAAAAATAAGAAGAAAATTTATTATTAAATACCATATATAGAAATAGTGAATTGAATTATATAATCATATTATGTAATTTACAAAGAAATCTATATAAATTTGTTAAAAAATTAATTTCAGTAAAATTAGGCGTTAACCAGAATTTTAAAGGTTATAAAATTTTACACATTGATAAATAATATGCCCACTACACAGATAAATTCTGGTCTCTAAATTTATAAAATAATTATGCTTTAAAAAGTTATTAAATTCCAAAATTCAAGCCTTTTACAAAAAATATATACAACCTTAAAAAACAAAAATGCGTTACTGTAATTATTGAAATGTTTCAAATATATTTTTTATTAGATGACTCACAGATCTGAGATCGATAACTTCTTTCTCTAGCCGTGAAATCAATCGATTGCGAGAACCAAGACGTCGTTTGAGGTCAGTTTTCTCTTGTCGTTCGTCCGCAAGTAACTGCACCCAAGTAAATAAAATATAGATGAATATTGAACGTCTTCGTCAACAATGCAATTGAAAATTTAACATACCCTATGCAACAGGTCTACATCTTGGAGTTTGCCCGCTGTATCCATGGCAACAGCAAACATGCCAGTGGCGGGAGAGTTTCTCGAGCTCTCCTGTGAGTCTTGATTATCCTCAAGGTCAGCTTCAGGGTCGCTGGTACCAGAGGCTCCCCCCGCCCTATGTTGACTGGAGGATCCCAGCCAGCCACCGCGCAGATAGTTAAAGTTGTGATGTCCTGGACTGCGGAAGTCGGCTGGGGTCTAAAATATAACAACCGTTAATGCATAGTTCACACATTCTTTACATTATAAAATACGCGACATTGTATAGAACACTCACTTGTGGATTATCTGCATCAATTCGGTCAAAGTCTCCAATTGCAGATTCTCCCTCCGGCTCCGAGCGCCTCAAAGTTCCCCCACTACCAGCGGCTGCTCCACCTACAGCCCCACGAGCCAGACCAGTTGGTCCACCTGCTGCCAAATCTCCCACACCTCCATCCTCAACGGCGGAGTCAGTGCTGGCGGTACTTGAAGTTGTTGTGGTGTTACGTCGTGGAGGATTGTGACTGTGAGAAGAGATTCCAAGACTCCGTCGTTTGTCACGAACTCGGCGCTTGTTCTTTGGGATACGAGTAGGCGGCTTTTGCTTGTGATGCAATCGCCAACTGCCTGTTATACACCCTGATTACATATCATTATAAATGAATTATATTTGATACAACTTATATAGAGATAATAATTATATTAAATATGTTTTCAAAATGTTGACATTCTTTGACGTGATTTTTTTTTCAATAAATGGTTTATCTTATTATACATGTTTGTCTAATCAAGTGTTCGATTTCGATAAGTAAGACCAACGTTTATTGATTTTACGATGCCTTCAAACTTTGAATAGATATTTATTGAAAGTATGTTCTAAATATTATTAGATAGGTTGAATGTTGGATCATTATTGGCATGTAGTCAAATTGATTTCTAACGATGCTTAATTTTAGAAAAGGAAGTTATTAATCATTTTTTGTCATAATATCGCTAATTGAATATGACTAGCCTTCCTCATAAGATGGCACTAATACTACTAACTCTCGCAAAATTCAATTAATATTTCGAATATTTTGATATACTTTTTTATTTCAAAAGCATAAACATTAAAAAATCACTCAAGTTATACATGCGAAATTTATATATAGAATACGCCTTTCTTCTGAGTCGGCAATATTTAATAAGAATACTTTTTGAATGAAGGGAAGTTCATATGAGTTCATCTTACCCGGTGTTTTTTATAATTCATCATAAGTAAATCTAAATTGTCGGAGTGTGTCAGAGAGGCACACAATATAATTCCGTCGAAATACAATAATATAACACTCCTAAGTATACAATAGCAAAACTGGAAATAAACTATAATAATTATAAAAAATTAAACGATATACTAATGTTAGGAGACTTTATCCATGACGAAGCAAGTAAAAGGAATAAAAAGGCAACATAATTTTGAAAAGCGTCTGGTAACATTTAGCAGAGTTTAAAATGTATTTATACGTTAGTTTTTGGTGTAATCTTGTACAGAGTGGGTATATTATCTTTTACTTGTAAATTAAAACAAAATGATTAACTAACTAATCGACAACTACGGATTTCTCTAAAAATATGGGATACAAGTATGAATCGGACACAACTATTGAGTAAATAATACCAAATTGCTAATAAATACTAAAGACCTGTACACACACGAATGTTATGCCAAATTTCTGCGTTAAGATGGTTATCGCCACTAGACTATCAAATGTCAAAACTTATAAACGTGGGCTGTTTTTCTAGCTTATACATTAGCTGTGTCGATTTTATTGTGGATACTTTGATTAATCTAAAAGAGGTGCACGCAGCACCAATAAGTTGAATGGGAAGCATTTATCGATAAGGTATAATAAAGATTGATAGCGAATTTCTAGTTTGGTTATACTATGACGCATGTAAGAATGTGTATGCCGTAAAACAAGGCATAGTAAGATAAGCACATTACCTAATATGGTTTACTGTTGTCTTACGTTAGTTTTAACTTTGTTCTGTCTACAATAACTACTCTGAAACGATTTTGAATTAAATAACCATATTAAAATTTAATTTTTTGTCAAAACAAAAAGTAATATAAATAAAATATTTTATAATTTAGGACAAATGTGTTAGAACTAAACGCCATCGAAAGTTTCAACATCCAAAGTGAATACAATCATTACCCTGACTACTTACGATAGAAATATTTGGGTGCCAAAATTGGGATTAAAAAGACAAAAAATCATCAGAAAATGGTCTGAATCCTTACCAGAATGTCCAGCTCCCACAAAGCGTGCGGGAGATTGACCTGGTTGCGGAGAGGGATCCCGGTTTCGGAGAGGAACTTTTAAGTCAGGATCTGGGGAGGTGGGGCAAGAGGGTGGTCCACGCTCAGTGGGGGAGATCAGATCGTTTGGGTCTACACTGCCTGAGAGTGTGCGGGCTGTGCCCCGGGTCTTGGTCATACTTAATGAGAGAGGAAGATTTGTTCAATGAGGAACGGATTATTCTTGAACTAGCTAACTTGAACCTTATAGAGAGGAAATCAAGTCAAACAAATAAATAGCCGTGACGCTAGCCACATTTTAAATAGAAACTTTAAAGTAGAATAAAGACATACCGCTGTCTAGTGACCCGCAAAGTGCAAGACTCCTCGTCTCTTTCATCAGGACTGTAGGAGCTTGACGCCATTCTATAATGATTAGGTTGATAACATGGGATAAAGCGGTGTCGTGACAAGTTAAAAGTTGTGGATTATGAAACGTATACTAGTTCACAAACTGATTGAAATATTCTTTGACAATAACAGTAGAAAATTAATATGTAAAAACTCAATCAACACTGACAAATACATTATAAGATTTAGAAAGTATTTAAAAAAGGATAAATTGTCACCGATAAAGAAAATCATAATAATTGAAGTAAAATTTAATAATATAATAAAAAGGAATGTTTTTCTAATGATAATATGTAGTTTGACTTGTTTATAAAAACAACTCAGAAGTTGTCAAAGACATTAGTTAGGGAATATAATCTAAAATTGGCAAATACAGTAATGCAGGCCTGTAGTATCTGGTATGGCAGGTACAGCAGGAGCCATACCATCTTTTTCATAGGGCACCCCAGAATAATGAAAAATAATATTTTCTAGTGTTCAATCAATAAATCGTTGTTTTGAAGTTATTACTGGTTATCTCTTTGTTAAAAAAGCACTTTCTCCAATGCACAGTGGTTACAACATGTTGTTATCCAAGGAGTCTTCTAACTATGTCACACAAATCCTTCTTGGAAGGCTTGTCTATCAGACAAGAAAGAATCCAGCCAAGTTTTTCCAAGGACAACCTTTTCCAGTGTCTGTATTGTCATATCTTTGCAAGACTTGCATAAGTGTTAATCTTCCAGCCACTTTGACTTACTTAAGATTCACAGGAGATAAGTGACTTTATTTATTATTCCAGGAAAAGTGTTAACATATCTAGAGATTAATTATACATAGAGATAATCATTGACTTATAATATTTATCTAGACTGGCAAACTGATCAAAAAAAACATCCAGAGCACATTTCAATTATATATGGTATTAGTTTTGTTTTAAAGAGGGTTTTCAATAAATATTAATCAACTTATTTATAAATTTAATTAATCTTAAAGATTGAATGTTGAACTTCCACTCATAAATTTGGCATTGATTATCGATATAGATATATTCCTCTGTGGATGTTCAATACTATTGAATATTTGTCAGTTTGCCAGTCTAGATAAATAATATATAAGTCATTGCATATAATGGTAATGTAAATTTCTAAGTAAGATGATCATAATACAACAAGAGAAATATATTTCTGAATACAATGGAATTTATGACATAAAAGGAAAAGTCTAAGTACTTAAGTCTATTTAAGCCAATAGGAGTTGAGTAATACTGCAGTTCAATTATAATTGATTTAGGAATAGATATGGAAAATTTATTACTATTACAGTAACTAATCAATTTTTTTATTTCATATTTATTAAAAACAACCACAATATAAAAGTAACTAAATTACATGATACAAAATCAAATATTAATTAAATGTTTCATTATTATCTAGAGATGAAGTATTTTGACATACCAAATAACTTCTATTGTTAAATAAGTGTCTTTATTTATTTGCCTATATCCCTCTACTTGCCTACCTATTTGTTTTGGGTATTGTATATAATGAATCATCACCATCTGAGTGGGAACTACCTAAATACAGAAGTTGTATATTGAGCATATAAGTGAGACAAGAATCTAAGACTAATGACAGTCTATTGTACACTACATTGTTAACTTGAAACTATTACAAATAATTTGAAATCATATTAAATTATAAGAGATAGAATGTTGGCCTATACTTTATTATATACTATAATAATGTACAAATATTGCAATACACAATATTACTATTAAAATTTGTTTATAAATTTCATACTATTCTTGTTGGGTATTATTAAAATTACTTTTTTGATTCCCAGAATCCTGGCATACAGATTAAGGTTGACAAATTAATCAGTTACTTTCATATTCTAGTAATAATTTATTTATTTCTGTCTTTCTTTCTTTTCATACATAAGTGAATATATATTAATTTTAGAGAAAATGACTTTAAATGGCAGAATAAATACAAGACTGTATTCCTGTATACAAGGATATATCTGATATACAATCAGGAATTTTCTATATATAAGAATAGGAAAACAGCTTCTAAAGTTCAAAATTTAAGGATTTTCAAAGTATTGTCTTTATTTTAAAGAGTATATTTTCATTATATATATTTTCAGATTAATATATTAAAGCATGCAATGTAATAAACTATAATATTAAAGGTATAAAATATAAAATTACAAACATCAATGAGTAAGGATTACAATAAGAATTCAAAAGTCCACCTTTTTAAAATTTTTGAATCTATATCATTAGAAGCCTTTGCTTTAACAAATAAATTACTATCATTTCTTCTAGTTTCAGCTGCATCATACAGTTTAGATACTTATTTAAGCAAATTAGATTTTTCAGACTTCAATTGCAATTTCTGCAATCTAATTCAGATTTCATATCAGAAACTTGTTTTTGTTTATGGTTTTCAATTCTTTTTTATGCTTTTTCTTGTTTGAGAAACAACTGATAACTGGATCTAGCTAAAACAACCTTTGACATGATAATAATAATAATAATAAATTTATATATTTATAGAGCGCATTAAATCCAAAGATGTCAAATGCGCTAAGAGAGAGAATGTGTAAAGAATGTGTAAATAAAAATGTTTTAAGTTGAGATCGAAATCTACTAGAATTAATGGTGGAGCGAGTTTCTGAGTCAATAGAGTTCCAGAATTGCGGTGCTGCGATTGAAAAAGCACGGTCACCAGTGCGTCGGGTTTTGGCAACAGGAATGTGCAGAAAAGGTGCTAGGGACTGACGAGTGATTCTCCCAGTGGTCTGTAGTTTCAAACAGTCACTCAGGTATCGAGGTGCACAACCATTTAAAATGTTGTGAACCAAGATGCACACTTTGTATGCTATTTGCTTCTTGATGGGTAACCAATGAAGTGTTGCTAGAAGGGGTTCGGATGGGGTCAACCATGGCGATCCAGTAACAAGTCGAGCCGCAGCGTTCTGAACACATTGCAGACGGTTCAATTCTCTGTTAGGTAGGTTGGAGTAGATTGAGTTGCAGTAGTCTAGACGGGCCGTGACAAAGGCATGGACTAGTGTTTTGATCGAATCAAGTGAAATGTACTTTCTTAAGCTGCATATTTGTTTTAGCCAGAAATAGCATGCTTTACACACAGACGATATATATGATTGAAACGATAGCTGCTCATCAAATATGACACCCAGATTGCGAGCCTCCTTGATTGGTGATAGAATGGTACCATTGAATCTAAGGATTATAGGGAGATTGTTCA
>JAUZNC010057588.1:0-11985 GCA_034780395.1 Vannuccia rotundouncinata | reverse complement strand
TTCATGTACTTCAATATTGTCAAATGTTCGTTCATGTACTTCAACATTGTCAGAGGTTCGTTCATGAACTTCAATATCGTCAGATGGTTGTTCATGAACTTCAACATTGTCAGATGGTTGTTCATGTACTTTAACATTGTCAGAGGTTCGTTCATGTACTTCAATATTGTCAAATGTTCGTTCATGTACTTCAACATTGTCAGAGGTTCGTTCATGAACTTCAATATTGTCAAATTTTCGTTCATTTACTTCAATATTGTCAGATACAATAATCTTAGATAGGACATCAGGGTGTTCAATGATATCTGTTGCAGCTTCTGAATTTTGAACCGGAACATTTTCACTTTGAAAATTTGATTGTTCAATGAGATCAATGGAATCTTTAAGATCATAAACAATCTCGGAAATAATTTCTTGTTGTTCAGATAAATTTGTTATGACTTCCTGATATTGAATTAGTTGAGATTTAATTTCTTTTATTTGAATATTGTGAGTTGTAATAATGTCAGATGAGACCTCCGGTATTTCACTGCTATCTATTGGGACTACTGAATCGTGTACTTCCAAAATGTTGGATGAGATATTCGTCTGTTCACACGAGTCTGTTAGGACTTGAGCCATTTCCGATGGAATTTCATGTAAATGAATATTATCATTAAAACTTTGAACATTTAGATCAGTTAGGTTCACGAAATCTTGTTCTATTAAAATATTTGATACACTGCTATGTTGAAAAACATCAGATGAATTTTGTGGAATTTCAAATGGAAATTTCGGAATGAAATTAACTAAAATGCTCGGTTCTTTACTATTTTTTTTCTTTTCAATGAACACATTAGAATTTTCACATTCTTTAAAGTCTTCATGATAAAGGGTGACTTTAGATGGTTCAGCACGTTCTAAAATATTTTCAGAATTAACGCAAGTTGACGGTTTATCAAAAAGATTTTGTTCAATGCCATCAACTGATTGCTCTAAAACAAAACCCGATATATTGAAATCTGCTTGTTGCTTTTCATAAAGTTTATCAGAGATAACGTGTAATAAGCTGTTTTGCTCTTGTATGTCATTAATTTTGAACGTCGATTGAATTGAATTCTCAGATTGAACATCGTGTTCTTGGTGAAGATTTTCAATTACATTTTGTTGCAGGATTTTAGACGAGGCTTCAAATGGAACCTTTTCGGTACTACTTTGGGTACAATTGTCATCAAAATACGATTTAATTGAGTCAATGATGGGTTTACTGGACAAATTCGGATTCATTGGATGAGTATGCTTAAGTCGTGTAAGATCCACGTGAGAATTGATACAACTACTGAAAGAAAATAATTCAATTATACAATATATATTTTATATAATTCATAATAATAATGAGATATTATAAAGAAGTACCATCATCGAAATAAAAATTATTTAATTAAGTAGTATTTCTTTATTAATTTAAACACATGTTAAATTATCTGTAAACGAAAATAGGCAGAAACAATCAATCCAATCCAATAGCATAATTGCTATAAATAAATGTGTTATTAAAAATGAATAGAATATCATATTTATTAGAATATATTAATTTTTTACCTTGGAGAAAGTATATTTTTCCTTGGAGAATGATTCATTGCTGGCATATTTCTACAAAAAATTAGGAAGTAAATATTAAAATAGAAAAAAATACAATATATAATTGCAATTGAATTTATTGGTGAGTTGTTGATTAAAAAGTGAACAAAAATATTCTCAAACCTGGGAGAAAGAACCTTCGAAGGAGAATTGTTAAAGTGGTGAAGGTTTTCTTTGTCGCTAAATATAAATAACGTTACACATAAAAATAATATTTACATGTTTATGTAATAAAATACTTCACTAAGTTTTTATAGGTACTTACTTACTATTCATGGCGATATTCGAACCATCGTTTTCAGGCCTAAACATATGATCGATAATTATGTGAGTTTAAATATGAATATTTGATAGGAAAAAATAAATAAATCTACCATACCAGCCAACTTATTATTATACATGTTAATAAACGAGGAATCGTTATATTTTTATCATCACTAAAATAATATATTTTCTGAAGTCACAACCACACAAGACTACTAAAAAATTGAACCTTATATCGCATAAAATATATTTATATAGTTAAAAAGATTAATCAATAAAATAGATTATCCATAAATATGATATCCCCTTTTCATTGGTTCGTTACTTTACACACAATCAATAAGATAAAATGGAAATATAATACTGAAATGTTTAATAATAAAAACATAATGCTAATCATAGACATCATATCTATAACATAGACATTACAATAATATATTATAAAGTTCCTAAGATAGATATTGTGTATATATAACCTCTATAAGAGGTTATATATATTAGAGGATAGCATATTTATGGTTCCTACCTAATCTTTTCTGTTATTAAATCATCAATAATAGACCTAACGATCATTTTATTCTCCTCATGATCTAACCGAGTTATAACAACAGCACGTTCGTACCAATTTTTTCGTTCATCGAGATCTCGAATTGGATCGTACTGGTCTAAAATATCTTCAAATAATTCACCAGAAACAAAGTTCTCCTAAAATAAAATAAAAAGTTTAGGTTATAAGTGAAGAATATATATTTATAAAAGGTAACTTATTAAAAAGGATATAAGATAATATTGAAATTCAAAAAATTCAGTTTCAATATTAACAGAATGATTCTATTTCGTCAATGTTTACGATAATTAGCACAATTTCAATCAGTAATTTATGTAACCGTCGTTAAAAGGAAAAGTTGAAATAATATTATAAAAATTTTTACTTGTTTTTATTGATTAGTGCATAAATATATGTATTAAAGTAGTACGCATTTACAAGGTTAATGGTTACATAAATACAGGGTTCATAGTATTTCTCAGGACTATTTTCCCTGACAATATTCCACTTTCCCTGACATCTCACTACAAATTTCCCTGAAATTTTTCCAACTTTTTTATAGAAAATGAAAAAAAACAATGGGTAAACATGCTACTATTTTGAATAAATTTCAATAAAAAATTATTGTGTACAATATGCAGTAATACAAGTTATGTGTACAAAATGATTGTGCGAGCGAGTGGTGTCACTTGCGAGCAGCGCCAAAAAATTTTTGAGGTTATTTTTCATAATACAGTAAAAAATATTACTCGTTGCATTGCACCTGTAATATAAAATAGATAGTCATATAACTAAATAAATTTGTGCGGACCACAATTTTTTTGGGGTAACTATAATTTTTTTAATTTGTCAAAAATTATTTTTCCCTGACACAATCTCGAATTCCCTGACACTTTCTGATGTCCCTGACTGCTATGAACCCTGTAAATAGCACATACATACATTATTTTTAAATTGTAAATAGGTGGTTTTTTTTATAATTAATCAATGTACAAACAAAAATTTGTTTATTATTTTGAAAAAAAAGTCTTTTTTACTATTTGGAAAACACAGAATATTATTAGCATATATTAAAAAATGATTATTGTATGGTTATGCTAATACAGTCGCATGTAATATTGTTATATTAAGTCAAATTAAAAATGATCTGTATAAATTTCCTGAGAATACAATTGTTTTGAAGTATAATTGATTGTTCGTCCTATGTTAATCTTAATGGATGTCATTAATGATAATAAATTAATTTGTTTATTAGTTTATAATTACAACAGTTTACAAGATTGCCAATAATGTATACATAATTTAAAAAAAGGTGTAATTATAGTTATTTTACAAATTTTAAAACAAATTATTTACTATATTATTTTAATTCATAATTTTTGAAAAATACCGACAAAAAGTGGTTGCGAGTATAAGCCGGTAACTTATAAAATACGAGTAGCGTAAAATTTATTGAACACGTGTATTTATAAAAGTAGACATTTGAAATTATCCCAGACTAATTTTTATTTACCATTACCACTTTTCATTTCTCTGACTACTGTGAACCATGTTAATTTTTAGTGATTTCTTAAATATCTAGATTCACTTCTATTTCATGTTAAAGAGAAACAGTAAATTCATTCAATATATTGTTTTACAAAAAATGAACAATGCACAGAATGAGAATATATCGTAATGTCCAGACGGGAAAATATTATACATTAAAATAATTATAACAGTTTAACACGCATCAGTTTTTTTTTAGTTTATTAATGATTGCAATAAATAGAGATGCCTCATAAAATTACAATTTGTACTAACTACATAAAACACATGGTATGCGAATTTGTGGAATATTCTAAACGAAATTGTATACATAAGTAAATGGTTAGGTATAGTATAAAAAATGTATACAACGATACGAATTAATATAGGTAATAAACAGAATGTGATCATCCTTAACGTGCAACTACCACTTTTGTTAAGAATTTTCTATAAATGAATAATACCAAACACAACTTTTTAGGTTATAAAAGTGGAAAGATTGCGTTATCATTGGTAAAAGGACTATTGATAATGAAAATAATTTGAAACCATTGATCGTTGACCAAATCGATTAAATATATTGTGTGAGTCAAAAAAATATAATTATACGCACATTAAGTGAAATTTTACTAATACGTGCACAAATAAAAGTATTTAATTTCATTTGAAAATACAGGGTGGTTCAAAAGTAACGCAACTAATTTAAACTAATTTAATTAACAAATTTATCGATTTAATAAATTATTGTTGCTTGCTTAGTATGGCGGATATATACTGTAAACGAATGATAGTCATCGTCTTAGGAACAGAGAATCTGTGCTGGGAAAAGTCGCAAAAACTGTAGCAGCTGATTTAATCGTCCTGTACCGGAAAATTCAACAATAAAAAGGGTAATTGAAAAATTTGAGGAGACTGGTTCCGTTTTAGACAACCTTAAAAGTGGGCGACCATCCATTGCGAAAGACACTTTGTTTCAAGATTCAGTAAGAGCTGAAGTTCAAATTGATGCTGCAACGTCTTCCCGGAGAGTAACAAACCATTTAGCTGCTGCTGGTGATGGTCCTGGACATTATGAAGGCTCGCATAATACAGTCCTCCGATGTCTTAGACACATAAGTTTGAAGCCATACATCCCACGTCTAATGCATGGTCTCCATGAAGACGACCCTGGCCGGAGGGTCGAATTTGCTGAGCGATTTTTGGAATTGGTTAATGCAGATGACTCTTTTGTTGACCGGTCTGATGAAGCAAGCTTCAAGCTGGACGGGCACATCAATCGACACAACTGTGTTTACTGGCGACTGAGAATCCTCATTTGAAATTGGAAAAAGAGGTCAACCTTCCAGGTGTAATGGTATGGTGTTCAATTTCGTCCAATGGTATTATTGGACCATACTTTTTTGAAGGCATTGTCACCTGTCAGTCGTATCTCGACATGCTCAATGATTGTTTTGTCGTTCTATGCCAGCTTTCCTGAACAAGTGTATCCAACAAGCAGGTGAGCATTTTGAGATGCTTGACTAAATATAACAGCTTGAGTTGCTTGTTAATTTTGTTAATACTTATATTGCTATGAAAATAGTATTTTGTTAAATAAATTTGTTGAAAATAGTTGCGTTACTTTTGAACCACACTGTACACTTTATAACGTTTTGCAGAACATTTCTAATTTCCTTTTTCATACAATCAAACTAAAATATGAACACAACAATGATTATTTGAAGAAATGATTTTCACTTCACAATCTTATATGCCCACCACTTACATGTGTAAAAAAGACGATTAAACATTTAACAAAATGAACCAACAATAAATATAGCCCAAAGCAACAATTATATCAACAAGCCAAAGCATATACTACAGATTAAGCAATAAGAAAGTTTTCGGTTTTTAAACTATTTTTTATTAATATTCGGTAAATGTTATACAATACAAATTATTAGACAATGAATGAATTGACCATACACATATATATGAATGAACGTCGAGCGATAATCGAGAAAGAGATAGGGAATGGGTAAGAGAGAAAGAGATGACGTGTCCTAGCAAAACAAACAATGTAATAAACGCTTAACAAGGAAGTCAGTAAGTAAGCTAGATAGGATTATTTCCTCCTGGATGGTTCTGTGGCTGTGGGAGGAGGTGGGGGGCCTTTCTTTTCTAGTTGATCGATATATCCCACGATTATCTCCTTACGTTCATCGGGATAACCTTCCAAAACTAGATAACGTTTATCCTTCTACAACACAATACAAACCGCTATGTCAGTGTGGGAAATAGTTTGATTATTACGATTCCATCATTAATTTAAGGTTACATAAAAAATTCTTTCATAGTGAAGGAACTAAAATTGGAACTCGAGTGAGAAAATAAATAATCTTATTTTTGAATACGATAATCAAACAGTAGATTTAAAATTTTATCAGAAACAGTAAATATTAGTAAATATCCGAAACAGTAATCGGTAATCCATTATAAACAAATTAAACGTAGTTCAAACCTCAAGACTAGAAATAATCTCGCTCCAATGAGCGTCATTGTCTTCATCAATCATTTTTTTGGACCTGAAAATGTAATAATATATTGCATTTTAGAGGAAGTCACATTAATATACAAAAATCTACTCACTTATGACTTATAATCTTATTTTCTTTCACCAAATCTCGAAGATCTGACTTGGCTTGTGTTACCTTATCAGCTTGCCAAGCCTTGAACTCATGCTCACGTTTCTAAAATTCAAAATGTCATTTTTTAAAGCATTGCACATAGTAAAAGATTGTCCAATTAAAAAGTATACATTACACACTTGGAGATTGACAAGGCACAGAAAATTTATTAAGAAAAATAAACTATAAATATTTACCCGATCATGAGATGAAAACTTTTCAAATCGAGGATCCTCACGAATTAATTTTCGAGCCGACTTCCAAACAGATTGGATATCAATCTAAACAAAGGAATAGGTTTTAGTGATTGATAAAACACACTCTCCACTATGAAATAGAGAAATAGTTTCTTACAGTTTCATTCTCATTGAGCAGTTTGTGAAACATTTCCTTGTTTTTCTTACTGAGCACACCCACGTGTTCTTTGAACAGTGCCTCACGGTCGCTTCTCTCCAGTGACTCAGAGCAGGCCTCCCAACGAGCATCCTTCCTCAACGCCTTCTTCGTCTCCTTCCAAGAGGAACTGGCATCTCGAACCATGTCAGCCAGCAGGGCTTTGAAGGTCTGAACCGCTTCTTCACGCAGGTGTTGCTCCCTTTCCTTGTCCCGTTCTCTCAAGGAGGAAGAGAGGGCCTCTTTGACTTCTTTTTCTCGTTCACGTATAGAATTCTCTTGACGCTCCTTACGTTCTCGGTCACGACGACTCTCACCATCTTCACTCGTCTGTGAAAAATATGGATAACAACACCAGCGTGATCAGAAAATTCAACAACAAATAGAGAAATAGATCCACATTAACTTACATCGTCCAATTTTCGGACAAAATCCCTAAACCAGTCCTCTCGCCTAGATGAGGAGTCGACACTTTTGTAGCGTGGATCAGAGTCGATCTTCTTTTTTACCTCGCTCCAGTGAGAACTTCGGGACAGGTTTTTCTGCTCCTTGAGTAAGGTCATGAAATCACTTTTTGTCTGTATGGATAGGTCGGGGTTGGGGAAAGGGTGGTGGTGATGGTAGGGTAGGGAAGTGGACGGGACAGAAAAACAAAGTGTTAGAAAACTTTCGGGCAAAGGTGATTGGTTGAGCAAATATTTATCAGTTCCTTCTCCAAAACAAAGTTATTTCAAAGGAAATTTAAATTCGACTGATTAAAAATAGCATTTTAACAAAACTAATAACTTCTATATAATTGGAGAAGAAAATGAACACTCACTCAGGTAAAAAGAATATTAATTTGGTTATTAATAACCACGTTATAACTAAGATGCAGAAACCGATACAGCAACATGTGAGCAATAAAATATGGTGTTGTATCGTCTAAATATAAAAAGTATATAAAAATATACACAAAATATTATACCGACTTTACAAATCTTAGAAGTATTTATAACAAAATTTTAAAATCAAAAATTCTTTTCTTCTAAAAATGATATTATAATATAATGAGAAGTTTCCTTAATAATATGATCCCTCATTCGTCCTTCTTCTAAATAGTCCGCGATCACATAATAATATATACAAAGTATTCTGCCCTAACTTGGCAGGTCAACCCAAATTCAAATTCGTATTCGAAAAATAATTTTCAATAAAATTATAAACCTCCAAGTTGGATGAAATACAAAACCATTTCAACATACAAATGAAATTCTATTACTGTCAAGACTTAACTACGAATGAATGCGCTATTATGTATGATGCACGTTAATAAGTGATATTCGCGAGTAATCGGTCTAGTGTCTGCCAAATTAAAGCAGTATGCTTTTATAACAACACTTTTTTGTTTAAATGTTATTAGTTTTTTGCATAAAAATACAAAATAATCAATTTTTTTTTTAAAAAACGCACTTTGTGTACTCTAGACATAATAAAATTGAAATATACAGGCTATTGATAACTGTATTAATTTGCAGAAATAATTATTTGCAAATGTTAATGAGGGTGTTTTATCTAAAGTTTGTTCAACAACTATTTTGATTAGTATAATAAACTATATATATTATATATATCGATTATGTTAAATTTTAAATACTTAATCAACTAAAATAAGATCGATCAATTATAATATGGAACGTGTATGGGAAATGAGATATATAAGTTATTGATAAACCCATTTAGTTATTATATAACTATAACAAAACCACATAAAATCAAAATGAACGCCATTATAGACATGCACCAAAATGTAAGTCTGAATTACATAACATTCTTTTTTTTACTTAATGAAAGTTCTTAATACTGTATATACTAGCATATCTATATAATATATATCAGCATTTAAAATAAACCAGTGAAAAATCAATCAATAAATAGTTGTATAAAAATAGAAGCTTATTAAATAAATAATATGGTTAAGAAATTATTTTGCAAACATGTTTACGGTATATGCGAGTATATACAATAATACAAGTAATAAATTATGAAAATGTCAATTATGATAAAACAATACTGAAGAAAAATTATAATTCAAGTAAAATACTCAACTACCTAAATTATCATTTCAAGAGACGAAACTTATTAGATTAATCATTAAATGCAAGACGTATATAAATAAAATTAAATAGCGAAACGTCATAAAATTAATTACATTAAAAAAAACATATTATCGTTAACTTATAATTCAATGCACGAAGGTGCATAAATATCTAAGAGAAGCGTTTTAAGTTTTGAATCTACAAAATATAATACAAATTCCCTTGGGTCGGTCGAGATTTAATTTAAAAAGTAGATAACTTTATTTCGAACATAAGATCTAACTAATAATAATATGTCACAGCTTAGCCTTAAGTATTTATGCGCCTTTATGCTACTGGTATAACATCGTAAAATGTTCAAAATTTCGAATATACCGTGAATAAATAGGAATTAAAAGATTGTATCCAAACTAAACAAATTATTCCGCAAAAATTTAACAACATGGGTTAGGTAAATTGATGATTTCGTCTAATTGGAGTATATAAATACATAGATTATTATGATTGATAAATTTACCTTTATAATTAAACCTCCATTCTGAGTTTAGATCCTTGTTTACTCCATCCCAATAAATTTAGCGAATACTTAAAAGAAAGAAAGATAAGATAGTTGCAAGCGATTCGCAATTTGATAATTAATTTAGACAATGATACTAGTATATCGCTCAAATTTCGAGTTTTGTATACGAGAGTCTAACTTAACCCATGCCCATGCTGGAGTTATTTAATTATGGTGAACGGACGGACTAGGAATGTCACTGCGAAATGTTCTAGACTTTCTTGTTAAGGGAGACCTCACACTCGTGAAATTATTTCATCCGGTATTGCATTGTTTTGGCGACTGACTGGTGTTGATGGGGTCTGGGTTTGACGGCTTGCCTGACTGCTCTTTGGACCAGGAATTCTGCACTGATCCTCGCCAGTGTGTGCCTCGCACCAATCAGCCATGTGACATCTTAGCGTGAGCGAGCAGTTAAGAGAGGGGGAGTTGTAGAGCAATTCGCCAGAACAGAAATAATACCAGATGGAGGATGGAACAATACAAAGTCACTAAATGCTTGCTTCGCTCATTCATAACATCAATATTCTAATGTTATGTATTTTTATTTATAAAAATATATAATACGAAAATATTAAAAGAAATTAATCAAAATATTACTTAATAGCTGTAGTGTTAAGACTTTAACAATTACTAAAATTCGACATAAATAATAAACGATAAAATAGAATAGTTATTAATTACTTTTAATCATGAAAACAATAGAAATGTGTGTTAAGTACGGCAATAACTAAATTACTGTAATTTACCGATATAAAATAATTAATAAAAATAATAAATCGTTAAGCAGTTATTTTAAAGATTTATTTTTATTCGACTAATAGAAAAAGTTCAGAATATAATAGCACGTAATTAAATACAATAGTATCGGTATTAACAGACAAATTAAAAATAATCATGATACTTTAATCTAGAAATATTATGCAAGTTTTTTTTAAATATTTAAAAACATTACAAAAGAACATTGAGATTTCTAAATAAATAAGATTATTCTAATTATATAAATAAAATAAAGGTTAAGTAACGAAAAAAAAACTTTATTTACGGAAAATGGATAAATGATTCTGTTTTTTCAATGAGCAATATCGATATCAGATAATGTATCGATCATATATGTATCATATATTATGTATTATAATAATATTGATCTACAAACATCACTATAACTATAGTTGTGTGAAAACCCAAAAAATATAATCAATTTTAGGTTGATAATAACCTAAATAAATAACTGTGTGCAATTTTACTGAATGTTCAAATAACAAAAGAACAATCCAGACACTACAGATTCAACAAAATCCGGTTTAGAGGATTAAAGGTTTCATCCTAAACCGGAGAGTCCAATTATAACAGAATTTACCATAACTGGAAATACCTTCAATTGGAAAAATCGGAAAACACAACCAAATTATGAATAATTGGTTCAATAAACCATGAGTCCTAAAACACTTACCCTTTCCTTTTCTTTGTGCTTGTCATCTTTCTCCTTCTTCCTCAAGTCGGTGATATAGTCTTGAAACATGGACTCCCGTTCTCGCAATTTCTCAATTTTGCGTAGCCTGTCATCTTTTGAAAATTTAGTATTAAAGTCGGTGAATGAAGATCTGAAATAAAGAAAAAATGTAATAATATATTATTATATTCAGATAATGTAATATTTTTCTAATGAAAATTCTGAATTATTTTAAACTATTTTAAAACACAGCACAAACTTGAAAAGAGAATAAGAATTATATATAAAACCTATTTATTCGGAAATACACAAATTCGTAGACTTAAATGTATACAAAATTAAATGGTTACATTCTATTAATTTAAAACGAAACAGTAATTCAGTAAATTCACTATTTCTCTAAATTAAAATGTTACATTTTTTGGACATTAAGCACTCAATTTGGCGTAAATTTTCTTTCCTTAGTAAAACTTTTAAACTTACTTAGTAGTTAGATTGGCCTCTTTAAGCAGCTCCCGGAATTGGTCTCGCTTCTCCTTCAATTTATTTTTCTTTTCTCTCTTTTCCTCCTCAGCACGTTCCTTTACAAACACTTCAAAGACTTGTTTCCTCTCCTTGCTTGTCAGAAGTAAGTAACGGGGATCAAACACAATTTTGTGTAGTTCTTTCTCCCATGTTGAGAAGGCCGATACCTGAGGATAAATTTGGTGATAGTTAAAATGCACAGCGAATCGAAATAGTATTGAAATGGCTTATAGTGACGTTGGGTGTGTTTAATTATCCAAACAGTAAGGTTTACACTACTGGGGGTCGTTTCTCGAAGCTCACGCAAATCGCAGCACGCAAGTTGCAAACTTACCACTATCGTACCATCATGA
>JAUZNC010057586.1:0-12587 GCA_034780395.1 Vannuccia rotundouncinata | reverse complement strand
CCGATACTAAGTGACAACAATCAGCTAGATTACCAATCTAGTTAAACTTAAACAAAGATAGTATATCTATGATAAAATGTAAGAAACAATATTGGTTGTATTCCAATTGTGGTCGTTATGTTACGAAAAGTGTTCATCACCATAGCAACACGATTAACTTGCAATTACCTTGCTCCATTCTCGACAGCGTGTAGTCTATTATGGCCACCTTGACCCCGTGCGAAGGAAGCTCAAACACGCAGCCCTGGAGAAGGTGCTGGCTGGGTGTGTCCGCACATCTGGACACGAGGATATTGCCGATGTGGAGGTCTCGATGCTCGAATTCTATGGAGGCCTCCGCCACAGCGAGACCCAGAGCACATTGACGAATGATGGAGAGACCTTCTGCCGTGGACAATAGCTGGAGTGGAGGACAGAGGTGGTGGACAGAGGTGGAGGACAGAGGTGGTGGACAAAGGTGGCGGGATGAAAGGAATGAATGATTCATGTATTGTCTAATCATGATGCGTACGGTGTGATAAGATTGGTTATTTAAGAGTGTATAAAGCAAAACAAACTTACTTGAAAGTCTTCTAAAGGAACACCACCGAAAGCATATGAAAGGAGGACCCAAATTTGTGTGCGAGGAAGAATTTCTGAAAATGGAATTAAAGTAAAAATAATAAATTACTGCCAAACATTTTATAATCAGTGTTTGCAATCATTACACCAGTATATCAGAAATCCGTCACCCCAATAGTGAGAACTCTTTATTAGAACTCTGGAATATTCTCGAAGGATTTATCTCACAACAAATGTAACCATTTCGAAGGAACAATAAAACAACAAAAAACGTTCCAACTTTCAACTATGGACTTATGATCTCTACTTTAGCAAGAGAAGGTTCCTTACTTGGGTTTTCGTTGTCTGAAACCTTGTTCTTGTGGAATTCTTCCCATTTTCTGGATAGATAGGCTGGAAAAGGTCCTTGTATCACAGATACACTGGAACAAGGAGTCATCATTACATGAAATACAGAAGGACATCCCCTATCATATCCACCAGACAAACAAACGATAACAACCACACGTATCAACTTTACAATAATCTGTGAAGTGAATATTCGAAGTTATCAACTGTTTACTCACCCATTAAACCGAGAGAAACTGCCCGTTGCGTTGGCATCACCGAAGGACAATGCCGTCACTTCTCTGAATAAATAAATTAGATCGAAAACAGAATCTTAACATTGAAACCATACAACTCTCGGTTCATTATCAACAACGCAATCAAAGAAACCAGAAATAGAACCACGACAGAAAGTAAACTCACTTCGACACCACAATTTCCGATAAAACTTCAGAATAGGTCTTTTGAGTTTCGCCATTGATTGTGAGATGACCTTCCACAGGAAGAAGTTTCAGCGCACTCCCCCCTAATTGAAACACTTCTCCAAACAAGCCTTCTCCAATCTTGACAACTGACGAGTGAGTGCTGAAGGCAGAAGAGGCGATAACAGTTGCTAACAATACGAAAAACAAGAACTAACAACATTAATTATCTCGATACAAAACGTAAACATAGATTTTGTGAATTTTGAGTAATGATGTTAAAGTATATAAATGATGAAATAAGAAATATGCCAGCCTATTAACATCAAGTATATAAATGAACTAAAAATCCACTGAGAACGTTTTTATTATTATTTAAAAGCCATAAATCTGACAAGAGTCAGCGATCTCCAAAATCTGAATATTAAAATATTTCAAGTCATAGTTTTCTAACAAAGAATAATTTCACCTTTTAGGAAATACAGACGCAAATTTGATGAAGTCCGTTTGTTGGGACAACTTGAACAACAGCTGGAGTTCCTGACCTTCTTTATAGAGATCCTGAAGCAACAATTATCAATGGTTTGAAACAAGAGACATTCCTAAAGGCCTTTCACGTCAAATATATTCAAACAACACAAGGAAAGATGGAACTCACCCAGTAGGAAGTATTTAAAAGAATACTTCGATTGTGTTCGGAGGCTGCAGATGCAAGGTTTCTCAATACACGACTCTTTCTTCGATTGCTGATTCTGCCAGCCTGACTCAACTTCTCCTGCAAAGGAAGTTAATTACTCCTGAAAACATACTTAACATACTACAACACTGTACCTGGGAGTGTGCATAAAACCGTTTTTTCTTCTAATTCTGATCATAATAATGTGACCACGGCTGCATAATTCATCAACAACACAGTTACCATAGAAACACGACATTATCAACAACCAGTTACCATAGAAACAAGACATTATCAACAACAGCCCAGTTACCATAAAAACAAGACATTATCAACAACACAGTTACCATAGAAACAAGACATTATCAACAACAGTCCAGTTACCATAGAAACAAGACATTATCAACAACAACCAGTTACCATAGAAACAAGACATTATCAACAACCCAGTTACCATAGAAACAAGACATTATCAACAACTCAGTTACCATAGAAACAAGACATTATCAACAACAGCCCAGTTACCATAGAAACAAGACATTATCAACAACAGCCCAGTTACCATAGAAACAAGACATTATCAACAACCAGTTACCATAGAAACAAGACATTATCAACAACACAGTTACCATAGAAACAAGACATTATCAACAACAGTCCAGTTACCATAGAAACAAGACATTATCAACAACAGCCCAGTTACTATAGAAACAAGACATTACCAACAACAGTCCAGTTACCATAGAAACAATACATTATCAACAACAACCCAGTTACCATAGAAACACGTTAGTCAATCATCTTACCATCTTCATCTTTGGGGAAGGTGAATAGATGAGGCTTATACCAGCCGCGTAAGGAATTGGTGTACAGACAACTTTGCAATCCTTGAAGGACGCCATTTCCACCTGGTTGCAGGGAGTGCTGCAGGAAATATTCTTCGCCTCCTCTCTATGACGAACATTCCCCAGAGAGAGATTGCTGGGAGGTGTGTCAAACATGTCGGAAGAGGTGCATCCACCGGAAGAACTCTCTGAAACAATGTTCAACTGGAACCGTTCGATCGAGGAGAAACTGGGCAGGTTTTCTATCTCCTCTTTGTGGTTACTTGATTTGATTACAACTCGCTTTTTCGGTTTCTTTCTAATCGGGTGACGATTGGAGGTGTAACTTGAGTCTGACGACATATCCCATTTCACCGAATCCACGGTCACATCAAACAGACCAGCTTTCTCAGTCTTCTGATAACAAAAGGATTTGGTTGTAATGGGTGATGCGGTAATGAATATCAGATAAATGTGAACGAATATTATTGCTAGCAGTGAAACCCAAAATAACATGTTTTGAAAATTATACAAAATAAAAAATAAATTTCTGCTCACATTTTTTCTCTGTTGATTTTTTCTGAAAAGAATTTTGAAACAATAAAAAGACAAAATACGAGGTAAGATGTTGAAGATAAAAACCAAAAAATAACTAATCACCACTCACTGTTGAAGAACTTTTCTGGACATGGTTGCTGTTGTTCTAAAATTTATTAAAAATAGAATATAAAACTGTTTATAAGTTTAAATTTTAAAAGTTTACAGTTTAATAATAATTTTGTAATAAATTTGAGATACAAAATTTATATTTTTGATTGTTTTAGTGACTCATATGAATATTTATAATAAATCTGAATGGTAGACTCATACCAAGACTTAGTGTAAACTATGATAAACAATTCTCAAATATGTCTTGCACAATGGAAAAGTAACTCTAGTCATTCTAATAATATTAAGGAAATACGAACTTTGAAGAAAAGAAGAATAAAATATTGTTAAACAATTATATAAACTTAACAATTTATTTTTTACTCTAAATAAAATTATTAAACTAGTTTTAAATTTATGAATTAACAAATATAATAATGTTATCAAAATGTATCGCTAATAAGCAAGAGAAGGGTTTCATGTTTACTGAATGTCATAAAAGCATTTATGTATACAAACAAACAAACAACAGACAAAATCATAATAAAACAAAATATAAGATGTGGCTACAATGAAGAACTTTGCACAGAAATCTGTTTTGGGTCACAGGATATACTACAAAGATCAGAGTTCTGAGTGGAGTATTGGATGATGCCACCCTGTAGTGGAGGGGTGGTCTGGAGATCCTAACTTCTAAAATTGGATTTCGGTCAGGTTGTACAAGTGTTTATTTATGGGACTATAGAGTTGAGGTTGAAAGCAGAAGTGTATGGAATGGTAGATAACGTGGACACATTGCTCAACTCATATTTGAGATTGTTTGCAGGAATTTAAAAATAAAGGAGTACCAAGCAGGTAGCATATACTAAAAGATGCTTTTGATGTTACTGAAGTGAAGTTGTTAGTTAAGAGGGATTTTGGTGTCGGCTCCATGATTGATGGCTGAAAGTAAAATCAACGAAAATGCTTTGGTTCGCTTTAGTTTTGCAGAATAATATGTAGATAATTATTTAAAAAACTGTATTCATAAGAGTAGATCAGCAAGCTAGACACATTATTTTAAAGTTTCAGACCTTTGAAAAAAGATCTAATGGCATCAAAATAACTATTTTTTGAGATTATATAATATAAAATGTAAATTATAATGTCAATTTTTTGTTTTCAAAATGATCACTCAAAAATTCCTGAAATTGTTTGACATATTGGATACCTGAACATGTGAATGCCAGTGAACAACAATCAATAAAACTGGAAGGATAAATTGGATGTCTAAATTATGAATTTACTGACACTGTTTTTACAGATAAACAAATAAATTGATATTTCACTCTTACTAATACATGTGATAAGGAGGTTTAACTGTGAAATATACTGTATACTAGACAAAAAGTAGATAATATAAAACAAATGTACTAAAATCAGCAAAAATCTAAAACAATAAGAGATTTTTTTAAAATTTAAGCTGACCTAATTTGAATTACTTTCTTTTGTTCTTAACTGAACTCCTGAAAGATTTTGATTCTGTTAGATATGACATATTGTTTACCTCTACAGCTTTTTGTGCCAATTTATTTGCTTTCCCTTCCAGTCAGTCAGCTTTTTTCTTCAAACCAAACTTTTCATTTTTTTTAGATGAATTTCAAGTTTCCTCTCTCATTGTTTTTCTTTATCAGTATTTTCATTTTCAAGGAAATGTTCATACTCTATCCTTGTATTGGAGCAGCCAATCTCATTTGAGGTGTTAACAACACTTTTATAACACAATGATGAATAAAATCAAGTTCATGCAGCTTTGCCACAAGACTTCTCTCTTTTAGATTGTTGACCATGGCCTCACTGTTGATCCTAAATCCACATTCAATTCCATGAGAAATGAGTATGAGCTAGGATTATTTTAATAGCTTTATATGTTACTTGTTCAAAGATGAGATCTGTTACCACATGAAATATTGTAATAAAACCATTTAATTGCATCTATACTTACACCATATATGCTCACTATTATATTTTACACTAGATAAAAAATGTTTAAATTTTGTGTATGTTAATAATAAAATCATATCACACAAATAAGTAACAACAATGTCAATTAATTCCTATTTTAGTGAAAATATAAAAATTTAATTAGTGAAAAATAAATATTTTTCCAATACTGTTTTATTTTGCAGAGCTAATATCATTATTCCAAAGCTAAACCCATTTTCCCAGGGCAAATTCCATTTTCCAGGGATCCCTGAAGATTAAAAAATGGCTCTAGAAACCCTGTTATAACAATATTATAACATGTAAATTAGTTTTTCCCTTGAATACATTCCTTGAAATTAGCAAAACAATGAATTACAGATGTAATATGCAAATCATAAAAATGTAGCTAAAGATATTAATATTTAGCTCAATTCCAGACACATGTTGTCAGGGTGATTATAAGGTTGATAGAAGAGCAGAAAATCATGGTTGCAATCACAAGCAAGCAACCTAAAACTACTCAAAAGCTGAAAAAGGGGCAGCCCTGTGTTGTTCAGTGCTGCAATTTAAAACCATTAGTGAAAAAATTTGAAGAAACAGGTTCAATAAATAATTTTCCTTATTCAGGAAAACTTGTCACAGCAGTAATCAATGAAAAAGAATGCAAATTAGTATAAATGATGGCTAAAAGTTTAAAACCAACATTATTATTGTAATTATAATTAGTTGGGTCTTACATTAGTGTATGAGAGATAACATGACATTTGAAAATACTTATTTTAATGAAAAATGTTCACATAATTACAAATAAAAACACCTTTTATCTGAAATGTAAACACACCTAATATGATTATGAAAGAATACAAAAATGAGTTGAACTTTTAAAAATACTGACATGAGAAAGTTTTTGATGATGTCTGGATTCAGCACTGGAAGTGTTGTTTGAAAGTTTTACTTTAGACAGTCTATACAAGTTTTGCAAATATATGAATTAAATGCAATTTGTGTGATTAAATTCCATTTCTTTTAGATGTTAAATAAATTCCCTGATACTTCCAGGTGTAATATGACTTCAAAAAATGAAATATTAAATTTAATTTTTTTATCCACATTTCTCTCTCTTCCATAAACATTATAAAAGAAGTTAATTTTTAAATGTTCAGTTATTTCTGGTTTTTAACATAAACTTTTGGTGCAACTTAAATTCCTTGTGTAAAAAAGGATAAAACAATATCTAAAATTTCTACTACAGATCTCAGTTAAAGGCTTGGCAAAATGCATATTGGCATGGTAACAAACAGTTATCAAATAATTTGGATTCCAGGTGAAAAACATTATTTAGCTGTGCTGAATAGATTGCCTATATAAGTTAAATGAGTATCTTTTGTCTATAGTAACAATGTATAGAAGGTCCTAATTTTTTCTAGGGCTGTTATAAATGAGTGACCATGCAATGGAAAAAAATGTATATAGTAGGTATATTAATATATATTTATTTAATAGGTGTGTAACTTTGAAATAAAAAGATATCATGAAATTAAAGTGGAAGGGCAAACTTCCCTTTGTCTCTCCCCAGACCCCTGATGCCATGTCTTTTTTCTATGTCAATTGCATACATAAGATTTTGGGCAATTCTTATCTGTTTATATATAAAATTGGTTGCTGCACATATAAGATTTTGGCATTAATATTTTAATTGTCAGAGAAAAAAAGGATTAGAATGGCAAATAGAAAGTACTTGCATTAAATCTAAAATTAGAATTTTTAAAAGTTTACTGTGATAAGAAAAATAATGTTTATAGAACTAATAATTTTACTGTAAAATATGTAAATCCTATCTACCTGACTATATGTCAATACCATAGGGGTCAATACAATTTTTAAAAGTTTTATTACTGGCAGGTGCTTACGATTTTTTGTTATGGCTGTTATGAACCAGATCTTGACAGTGACAAACTTATTTTTACAAAAAATATTGATAGGAAATGGCAAAATTCTTGTGATTTGTTTATGAGACATTGACAATTACATAGAAAAGATTCATGAAGATACTAATAGAATAATACAGACACATAATATTTAAAATTTGTGAAAATTTATCTTTTATGTATATGTTGATTTAAAATCATATGCGAATAATTAAAATGTGGCATATAAAACCGTCATATAAATCTATTCAAAACATTACATTTATTTAAAAATTTAAATAAATTAAAGGGATCAATATCAATAAACTATAATCAATCCTTATCATTATAAAAACTAAATAACCAATAAAAGTTAATAAAGTTTTATGTTGTAAAAACTAACGCTAACAAGAATTATTATTTTTAAAATAATAATTTTAAATAAATAAATTGTAAATATTTTAATTTCCCGTGTAATTTATTAATCTAGTTTTTTAAAAAATATAATTAAATACGAACATTTTTTTGTATTTCAATATTTATTTTAATTTCATAAGATAAAACAATTTCAATATCTCTTCTTCAAACTTAATCGAATTTGGTTTTTAAAACTAATAATATTTAACCATTTCATATAAAATACTTTTTAGTGAGATTCTATTATAACACAATTAATATATTATAATAAATCTAGCATTATAATATTGTTAATAATGGTTAACTAAATTTATTTTAGTATTTTTATATATATTAACTACCTACCTTTTTAAAATAAAAATGATTCCTGGAGTTTATCATTTAGAATAATGTTCGAATGTTATATTGACTATATGTTTTCACGATTTTCATAATCCCTTGTGGCTATATAGGATATATCTATATTTTTTCGCAAAATAAACCAATTTTTCATTTTTACTTTGAATAACAGTTAATTTAATTAAGTTTATATACTCATAAAAATGCGTTTTTAAATACAAACTTTAGTATTGCTTTTTAAATACAAACATTAATACCATTTTTTGCTAGAAACCCTCTACTATACTGATTAACAATTGTGAGTATATAAAGTTAATTATATTACAGAATAATACATAGTACATAATTATAGTACTTAATAACAGTTCAGGCACGTAAGGAACGTTTTCAATGTTGGGGTGGGGGGGGGGGGGGGTGGCTCCGCTCAATCTCCACTCGACCCATGGCGAGTGGGAAGGAGCCTATATACCCGCGTAGCGGAAAATGTTAAAAAATAGTGCTCTAAAATGCATTTAAAGGCCTCTAAAATCATTATTACGAGCACGTGCCTCCCCGGCCCCCCGGTTCCTACGTGCGTGCAGTTCGTATAAGTGCAGAATGTTTCATAATAAATATTTGAGTAGAAATAAATCATTTAAAAAATTCCCCACCTTTTCAATAAGTTAAATCGCATTACAATTCTTGTTAAGCATGCGGTGCGATTGTGAAATGAGATAGTCCTGTAGAAAGTCTCTGATCTCTTGAACATTGTTATATACGATCTTGCGAAAACAAATCTATCGCATAGGTTTTATGATCTGGGGAGTAAGCCGATTGCAGAGGAACTCATCTGTGGATTTTTTTTCTGAAGAAAATGTTCAGTGATGTAAGCTTTATGAGGGCAAGCATTATCATGCATCCAAAGCAGACCTCTGTCGGGAAGCCGTTTTAAGAGAGATAGTTAAAGCAGTTTTGTAAAAAGATAATGTATCTATCGGAATTTATGCATTCTCCATCCTATATTCAAGTCATTAATCAAATATTACTTATATCCAGTATATTTTTATAGTGAGGGTATATCTCTTCTTGTGTAATAATTCCTTTTGTAACCTTAAATACTTTAAATTAAAATTTTGTATGTTCTAATTTACCCTAACATTCGATCAATATTGTGTAATTTTAATTATTAATATTGTAAAGTGACATTAAACTATTTTAGAATGAAGATTTTATTGATTAATTTTTTTTATAAACTTTTTTCTATGAAATATTCTAAATATACATGTTTCATACTTATGCATTTATATTGTATAATTAGGAATAGTCGAAACATATAATAACCAACATATTATTCTAATTGACTCAATTAAATAAAGTTATCAAACTAAGATATAAAGTTTTCAAAGAATTTGTTATTAATGTACCTATCCAATAAATATTCATTATTAAGCAAATTTTCTCAAAATAAAAATAATGTTAAAATGTTATAATGTTATAATGATATAAACAGAAATATCGAGATGACTATCCTTCGTTTTGATATTTCTTAAAAAGATTTTATGTAACTTTTTACCTACAAATTTATTAGAAATTAATATTTACAATATTTAAATAAACTCAATAAGAAAATTATTAAATTAAATAAATTCATTCAATATCTATATACAATTTTTTTTACATTTTAAATTCATTGTAGGTAGGCTACATTGTTAATTACTATTATTTATTATGTAGGTATATTATCACAAATGACAATAACAACAAATATTTATTACATAAAAAGTTAAATAAAATGCACTAAAAAAAATGTTATAATTGAAAATTTTTCATAGAAATTTGGTTTGAAATAAATTACCGTATTATTATAATTATGGGAAAGTAACACACATTTTTACTTTTCAATTGGGTTAAATATTGATTTCAAACTTTTAATGATAAATTACAAAAGTAAAAACCTTTTTTCTCTTAATAAACCTACACACAAAACTTATTAAAACATAAAAAAACATGGATTTAGCAAAAAAGATAATTTGAAAAAAATTGATTACCTCAGGAAAACTTCTACGGGCGCCCCATTTCATCGTAACAATTTTGACACCCGTCAACAAAGACCGGAATCAATGAGAACATTCCTTCAATGAACCATCTGGCGTCATCGTATAATACTGTCTCTTATAAAAAGAAGGTTTCTCAATGCTTATAATTCCATAAAAGCTTTTATAGGATACACTCTGTTTAGAAACTGAAGACTGAGCAAAAGAAACGATCTTACTGTCTACTGCAATGAGCTGGTTCACTGGAGAAACCTCCCTGTTTGCCCTCAATCGAATTCTCATGGGCCGCACAAAAATGGTCCGGTTCATGTGGATTCCATTCTTCACCCTGATGGTCATTGGGTTGCTGGCGACCTCAATCCTCTCCCTTCAACAATACCTCAATAGAGTAACTGTTTATCAGACGACCTACAGCAACACTTTTAAGGGGGGATTTCCTGACGTCACAGCCTGCTTGGAGCACGACTTGGCCTCCGAATTCTTCTACACATACAGCAAAGAATTGTTTAATTTTGATTACTCTAAACCCTCTTTCTATCCTTGGAACGACGAGCAGGAAATACGAAGCCAGTTGGTTACAATCGCAAATACAACGAATATTTCAGAAATCCATGAGTCGATAAACGGTTCACAATTCAAATGGAAAAGTAGAGAATCGTCATCCCCTTTCCACAAACATTTCCAGGGGCGATTCTCCGTTGACATCACTTCAACACTGCCTCGCTTGAGCATCACCATTTTAGAGAATGTGCCCCGAAAACAGAACTTCCTCTGCGCCACCTTCCAAGTTCATGCTGAGCAGCTCATCGTATTTGACAGCGTGACCTTCAAATTTTCCACAGAAAGGAAACGAGAAGGAAGATTTCGCGTAATCTTAAACGAAGAAAATAACTACAACGCTGAATTTGACAAGGAAACAATAATGGACCTGGTTCCGTATCAAATCAGTCAAGTCTTTTTTCGTCGCATAATTAAAAACCGACTGACGTCATCCAACTGCCAAACTTCCTCGAAAACAGTCCTTCTTCATGGACACAACTACAACTACACCAAAAGCGGATGCATTCAACAACTGTTGACGTCACCGTACGAAACCGCTTGTAACTGTAAAGCGGTGATCGACATTTTGGGCAGTGCATTTTCACCATGTAATGCAACATGCACCAGCCAATTGCAGTCGAAAAGTATTCGAAGCCTATCGAATAACTGCAAGCCTCCATGCACTGCTACACGCCTCACTGTGGAGGGCATTTCCACCGAAATGAGGTACACTAGTGCGGGGGGGTATTATTCTCTGGTGGAGTTTATTATGACTAGAAATGTTCAGTTTGAGAAAGAGACCGAGATCTATACACTGACGAAGCTGCTCTCTGAAGTGGGAGGATTCTCCTCGCTGTTCATTGGTTTTAGTTTAGCCTTTGTGTTTGAAGTGCTCGAAGCTTTGATGCTGATTGTCACTTCAAAAATGAGGCTTCCACCAAAGGAAAAGAATCATCCCGCTTACAATTCGAACAACATCTTTGCAACGACGGCTTCAAAGGATTCCATGTCTTTGGATAATGATTTTGATTACTAGGTTAGAACTTTTCCAAAATATTAAAAATTAAGAGTTTAAAATTAGAAAAAATATCGTTTAATTATCGTAAAATTACATTTTTTTGCTAGACTGACAAACAAATCTGAAATAGTTCATTCAAATATGAGTTTTTTGAGTGTGTTTCAATTTGTTTTGAGTGTGTTCTGCGAAATAGACGATTTGTATGTTATAAACAACTCTATAAGTATTAAACGATGTTCATATGTTCCTATACGCCTGTATATAGTTTAAAAGATGCAGACACAAAACCATTATCATAATATTTATTCATATGTAATTTACCGATCAATATTTTGATAAAATTGTTTGTAATAGAATTGTATTAATTAAAACAGTCAGAGATTGATTTTGGAACGTATTAAACGTATAAATACATTTGGGACCAGTAAAATCTACTTATTAAGCGGTAGGTATATGTATTACCTTGTATGTAATGCACAAACTATTTAATTATACGTTATAAGCGTCTTCGTAATAAGTGAGTTTCACTGTAATTCAAATAAATAAGGTATTGATTAGGGGTTGGGGGTTGTCTTAATAACTTAACTCAGACATTTCCAAAATTTTCATAAAAACAAAAGATGAAGATATTTCCATCATTAATTTATTGCGAGTATATTTTAATATTCTATTTAAAAAAGTACTTCGTGTTTTGCAGCAATGTAAAAACATAAACATGGAACGCGTAGCCATCGTTTTCTGATAATATCTCAATTAAAGGATATTTATAACAAACAATAAATGTTCAATCAATGCGAAATATAATTGAAAATAGTTATCTTATTATAATAGAAACATTTAATATCAAACAGCTGTCTACGCCATCATTGACAATATTGACATAAACAATTTTATCCTCTTTCACCCAGAC
>JAUZNC010057585.1:2847-50290 GCA_034780395.1 Vannuccia rotundouncinata | reverse complement strand
AATTAAATTAAATTAAATTAAATTAAATTAAATTAAATTAAATTAAATTAAATTAAATTAAATTAAATTAAATTAAAATAAATTAAATTAAATTAAATTAAATTAAATTAAATTAAATTAAATGACGATATCACTCTCACCTCGTTCCGCCTCACCTCTCACTCTCACCTCGTACCTCACTACCGACATTACAAATGAAATCACTCATATATCAAACTCGTGTTTTGAAAATGGATTTATTTTTTTAACAAAGACAAAATTTGTGTCCTCATTGTTTCTTTTACGTCACAAAACCCAATGCCAACTATAAATTGCATGATCAAGAAAGTTGACTGCTTCAAATTTCTATGCGTTTTTCTAGACGAAAAACTCACTTGGAACAATCACATAAGCGATAAAATAATAACAGTTTTTTTAAATTGATATCCAACTGTTTAATTTGCAGCTTAACGCATTTTTTAAATCTAAACAATTTGATTTTAGTATTAATATTAAAACATATCCTTTTAATCCCTCTCTAGAATCACCTCCATAACGAATTCCTTCTTGATGACGTCATATGCCTTAATAAAGGAGTCTTTATCAGTGAGACTTCCCGAGCAGATGATGTATCTATGAGAATCCTTGAAGCTACGGATGTTCCTGAAATACAAAATAAAAATTGTCAATAAAAAAGTAAATCACATAAATCGTATAAATAAATATATATATTCGATAAAAGTTGTCATAAGATTTTACTCTTCACCAATAAAATTAAAACAGTTTCTTATGACATTTAAAACTTATTTTTAAATTATGTAAATTAAATCAGTGAACAAATTTTTAAAGACGATTCTCAAAGCAATCTTGTTGTCAATAAATGAATTAGAATATGTTTCAGTTTAGTCTTCCAAAAAGAAATAATTTTTTGACTATATTTTAAAATTATGAATACAGAGGGACCATTAGATGGAGAGAGACAGACATTTAGTGTCGTAGTTAGACAATGTGAAACGGGTCCCTTACCGTTAATGTAAAACCTTGAATATTACTTTCAACATTTAAATTATAATAATTAAATAAATGATTTGCATTATTAAATTCATATTTATTATGAGAGATAACATATTTTACCAAGTAAAGTTTAATGACAAATTTCCATATAAAACTTTTCATTCAAATAAAAACATATTTTGTCTGAAATGTAATACATATTATGATTATGAAAGATTACAAAAATGGATGAATTTTTAACCCTATCCATACCGGGCTATTTAACGCAGCCAGGTACCGGGGGGGGGGGTGCTGATTTGACCTCCCTATTGAAATCTACTTTAGCAGTGTACTATAGTGATGTAATATGATATATCAATATGATATACAGATGACTTTTCAAAAAAATAAAAAATATATAAACTATATATATTAAAGTACTGAGTGTCTGAATATATTAATGTGTGTTGGTGATTAATTGTGTATTTGCAATGAAATATAATTCACTAATAGCCACCCCTCAGAGTATATGTAATCGATTTCACTGATACCTTATTAAATAAACATAATTATTTTTGTTGGAACCGCACTCATGAATTTTTATAAATTTGGGGTGATGATTATGGAACCGCACTCATGATCCTCCACATAGGTATATGGCTGAATTTTTTGCGCTAAAAGTATTTAAACTTCATTTTAGGAAAAGTCACGAGAGCTTACTGTATTCAAATTGTTCAATAAAAATAGAGAGCGAAAATAGAGTATGTATAAGGTTAATAATATCAAAAAATTATAAAACGAGAAAGCTGTTGTCGTGCTTGGCTGCAGCTCTGGAAAAGTCGGTTGAAATTTTTTTCATGCGACTGGTGTCAAAAGATTTAGCTAATATATGAATAAAATACAATTTCTATGATTCAATTACGAAACTTTCGGCCACGAAATGAATGTTTACAGGGTGTTCAGTAAAAACCAGGAAATTCCAGATATATTACAGTGCGTATTTAAAATGTTGGTTTAAATATATATACAATATCAGCAATATCAATATTGTTCAAAATGAGCACCACGGACTTCAGCGCATCGCCTCAAACGTTTTATCTTTGCAGAGGTGGCTGACTGGATAGTTGTCTCGGGTATTTCATTCCACACTTGTGTCAAAACAACTTTAAGCATTTCAATACCAGTTACCTATCCACGCTGTTGTTGAAGATGAGACTGTAAAATACTCCAGATGCAGTAGTCCATAACGTTTAAATCTGAACTTTTTGAAGGCCATTCACTTGGTTCAATAAAATCAGCCGTGTTTTCTCTAAGCCAATTAATTGTTGCGACTGCTATGTGTGGCTTTGCACCATCTTGCTGCCAAGTCCGGCCATGGTTCATTTTGCATTATGCGATTGATGTCTTCGAAAACCTGAGGGCACATTTCTTATCGATATACTTCCTGATTTACAGACTTTTTCTTCTTTCTTGAATTTGGAAGGTTGTCTTGGCCAGCTCCATAACCTTCAATGAAATAAAGATTTGACTTCCCAAACCAGGAAACCGCAGCATAACAAAGTATAGACTTTTGTTGACTGTCGATTTCTGCTAAAATATCACTATCATTGATGTCAGTCTTTACGTTCACTGCTCGGTAGATGCGTTCATTTTGTGAATGTAGTGGGGTGTTTAGCATAAAACTTGCTTCGTCGGAGAACCACACAGTTTTCCACAAATCTCCTGGGTGAAACTTATCGATCATTGGAATTGATTTTCAAGTCTTTTTTCTTTATGAGCATATGTTAGCTTGTTACACTTGATCGTTCTATAGCATTTTAACGCTGAATTTTTCAAAATGTCATTCACAGTTCCTAATGACATATTTAACTGGTGTGATATCATCCTTTGACTACTATGCCCTCTTCTTGGAGAACCTACAAGCGTAACAGCCAAATCCAAAACAGCAGTGCATGCATTACCATTCATTTGGAATTTCCTGGTTTTTTACATTTAAAATTTGGTGGAATCTGAAGAGTTATTCGTTTTTCTTCTTTTTACAAGGTGTTGAAGGTGTTGCGGAAATGTCGTGAAATAGTTTGATGACGTTTTTCAAGTAGAGCAATATTAACTGTGAAAATGAGAACAATTAATCTGAGCTAAAAAGATCAGAGCACACTATAGAATGATTAGTAGGATAGAAATCAATCGATCGTCGAATAGCAGAAATCCAGTTTTCTCAGACTAAATTAGCAGGAAAACAGTGATTAAATCTCTTCTTCAAGTATTTGTACGGACAAAAGAACAACACACTGCTCTTGGACCGCACACTTTTAGAGCAGAGTTGGAAGACATACAAATTTGGGTAATATTTGAATAAATAAAAATTAAAAATACCAAATTGTTTGATAACTAAATGTTATTAGAACGTATGTATACATAGCTAAATGTATGGCATTGTTACGTTATTATTTAGTGTTATTAATTTTCTATTATTACTGCTAATCATTATAATTAAAATATGCGGCCATTACTCATCGATAAATGTTGGATCCCAACCGTTTGACAATATTCAAGATTCACACATTTGGTCCCCCAAAATCAAGGCTTTTCAAAGCTTTCAAATAACCACTTTCAAGGTCATAATTCATGATCCATAATGGTATTTTCAGAGAGATTTGGAGTAAAAGTCTTTTGTCTTTGGTCTTTGTCTCAGAAACGCATTTCATTGGCAGATGAGTTTACTGTCACCAGTCGATTCCAAACGCTCAAACAATCGCTCAACAGTAGCTTGGTCTTGAACTTGCACAACTCCTTCTTGCCAGGGTTTTCAATTAAGCAATCAGACAGAGAAGAATGAAGCCGAGTTTGTCCTGGCACAAAATCATCAATGTCTGTTTGTCCGAAACGTTTGTCCTAACCTCTTTCTAAAAGTCTAGAAACTGCCGCTTAACAATATCGAAATTGTCGTCTTCATCCACTTTTACTAATTTATGGTTCGCCACACAGAAGTGATTTGATTGCTAACATTCTTATCTGAATACAATAGAATAAAAGATGGATTCATGCTTGCAATGTTACGGTTATAACAAAGAGGAGATTTTCTTTCATCTTATTGATAACTGCAACATGAAATGCTGTCGTCCTAACACTTCGCTTTCAAAAAGGAGCTCCTTGGCCTTGAGAGATGCAATTGTTTTAGAATCGGAAGAGATTTGCTTCAGTTTATTCGAGTCATCCATCTCTAAACCCATCAACTTCTGGGTAGTGGTTGAAACTTCATTTAAGAGAGTTGCTAAAAACTCACGATAAAAACTCAATAACAATTCGTCAATTAATAGTCAATACCATTACAAGACACAACATACACTTTTATTATGTAATGAAGATCAGTAAACAACTGTCTTTTAGTATAGATAATTGTAATGTCCACCATTTTGCTCCTTCTTTTCAGATGAGAAGATTAAGAAGAAAGCAGAATATCTTCAAGATTTGAGAGCTGTCATCAACATGCATGAAGACAACATTCCATGTTCGGTATTCAGAAGATGTTCTACAATAGAATTCTAAATTGTGTCCACCAAAAAAATTTGTCATATTTATTATTTTCCTTAGTGAATGAAGAATTATTTGATATGCTAAATATTACAATTATTCTCATTAATCAAATACAAATCAAACAAGTATCAACTTATAGTAGTATAGTAGTATAGCAAATAATAATTAATTTGTATGAGTAATATAAAAAACATTTAATTAATTTAAAATCAATTTTTTTAAATAATTTGGTTGAATATTACAGAAAAAAGGTTTAAATTTATGTTTATATTTCAGTAGATCTTTCATTCTGAATAGTTCTCACCTGACAGTTATCTGCTCACTTCGTGTCTGATATTGGTAGAGCTCCTTTAATTGAGGTCTTGTGGTATCCCAGACCCTGAAGAGGCCGTCCTCACCACCAGTAGTACACATCACTTTTGGGTGTCTACAAGCTGCTGCACAAATGCGAGTTTTATTACTGGCAATCAGGCGTCCAGTTGAGTTCTAACATTGAGAAACAACAAGAGAGAGAAAAAATAAATTAGTTGAGAATTGAAATAATTTAGAAATAAATAAACCTTACTAATGTTTTATATGCAGCACAATAAATAATAAAACTTATATCAAAGTGTCAAAAAGATTTTATAACTATTCTCCATATTATGCAAAATATTGTAAACAGTCAGATAGAAAATCTTCGTTTATCCTACTTCATGGTGAGATTTGTCAATGTATCATCCTTATTTAAGAACTATGAGAAGTTATTCGAAACATGTGTTTTACTATTTTATATCAGTCATGAGTAAAACACGATCAATTATAAATCAATTATAAACACAAAAATATTAAATATTATGAACATAGAACATTAAATTATTAACACAAATTTTAATATGAAATTAAGTGTTTTAACGCATAAACTTTGTTATTTAGAGAATGTCTTGTTGTTATTTTTAATTCATATTAAAAATATTTACCTCATCGTCTTTAACATCCCACTTAACGAAGTCATTTTCTGTCACAGCCATGAGACATTCGTCTCCAGGCAGAACTATCAACCGCTTAATGATCCTTTCATTTGGTCCTGATGTAGAAAGTAAAAGATCTTACAATATGAATAATAACGACAACTCAAAATACTGAATTATCCAAATATTTCACCAAGTCAATTGTTTTTATAATATTTCATCAATTTTGAATTTCAACTTGTTAAATCAAATTTTGTCAATAAAACTGTTAATGTTTCATTAAACTAAATCAATTTACAGCTGTAAATACGTAATTTTTCATGACACAATTTACTATAATTCTAATAATCATGTATAATTATTTTTATTAATAAGAAAACCTACAAACATACAGAGTCCAGGATAAAGAAAATTCAGCATTATGCATTTTTCACAGAACTTAATATGTCAATTTAGCTACATTTTCCATCAATCGATGATATATTGGGAATAATGTTGCCGACAGACTATCAGTATGATAATACAACATCCGGTATAAATCTTCTCATTTGCACTTGACATCCGATAAGGTTCACCAAACACCGCTTTGTAATTCTGATTCCAAAATATATCCATGATTGGAGAAGAGAATGGAATCGTAGTTTTCCTAAATCTTTTTGAAGCATGCTGCTGTCACTGTCCAGCTAGATGCATATTTTATTTTTCATTATCAAAATATAATTAATTAAAAAAAAATAGAAATAATTTGTCAATAAATATTGTATCATTATATGATCAATGAAATGTTTTGATTTATGTTGAGAACATTCTGATATTCATTAATTAACATAAATATGAATTATAATAATAAATCAATCATGTTTTAGTGTTCTTATCAAACACAGATAATTTCCTTTCTTTAATCATAAAAAAATTAAAATATCACAATAAATGCTCTGCTTCTTTTCAAAAGTAATTTTTTAAAAAATAGTTAAAACAATGGAAACATCTGACAATAGTAGGTTAAGAGAAGGTCTGAATCAAACAAAGACACATTGCCGACTCTGGTAAACCACATTTTAAAGTTTTTCCGCACCTTTGAATGTTTTATTTTTGAGCATCTTTACATGGTTAATTTTCGCGCTCAGTTACGAGTTATGTTCTCATCTAATACAGTTGATTCCTACTTAAAATTAATCCCAGAGATTACGTTGGTTGGATTAATGTCAGCTGTTTTTGGTTCCTATTTAAAATATAATCTGATTTAAGCGATTAAAGCACTGGATTAATGTTATAATTAAAGTATTAATTATCACTTTTAAATTAATGAGCCCCAAATTTCTTTCGGGTCTAAAAATAAGCATGATAGCATCTGGCTCATTCACACTTATTGGGTGCTATAGGTGTTAACGATACTTTTTCTATACTCTCCAATGCGTAGGAAATTTTACCCAGGAATTAAAAATTGATGGTAGTGAGTATAATGTAGTTAAAAATAGGCATGACATCATCTGGCTCATTGACATCTATTGAAAATGCTATTGGTATTAGGGACATTTTTTCACTTCTCTCCAATGTGTGTAAAATTTTCTCCAGGAATTAAAAATTTTTGGCGATAAATTCAAATTTGTATAGTGTAGTTAAACGCAAGAGAGGTACTTGATTACTTCTATTTCGGCAATACAGTATTGGGTTTTCATAATTTTTAAGACGAATAGTACAATATTGTATATGCAAAATTCGAATTTTATTACAAACATATTTAATTTTAGTTATCGATACCTAATTGGCCCTTATTGATTTTTACCAATACTTTCATTTTCATCAACATAAACAGATTTAATTAATTTTTATTACGAGTGTTACTATAAATTATAAGGAAAATTCGATTTTAAAATTTAAAACTTGAATAATTATAGTTATTCATACCTGATTGGCACATATTGATGTTTACCTATACTTTGATTTTTACAAAAAAAGGACGTGATTTCAATAATGTTAGTGGCTAATAGTAATTCAGTTATCGATACATTAAGGACACTTATTGATTTTTACCATTGCATTTATGTTTAGCCAGACAGTAATGGATTTTAATAATTTTATTTGCTATTAATACTAAATAAAATATAGAGAATTTCATTGTAATATTTTCTACTTCAAATAAACAAAAATGTTGGCACTATTTTTAAAATTTTGCAAATATCTTTGGAGTGATCTTTCTTGATCTTTTATCATATATCCCAAATTAGTTCCTACTACAACCACACATACGCTCATTCGTTTCATTTACGTAGAATTTTTCGAAGATTGAATTTTTTTGTGTGAATAAACCACGATTTTAACCATACTACCACCTATTGCAACCCCTGCGCATCTTTACATGTTAAATTTCGCACACCTTTACAAGTTAAAATCTCAACCAATAGGTGTCTAGTTAATTTAAAGTTAAAATTAATGCCAAAGATTAATTCGGGTGGATTATCGCGTACGTGGTTAATTTCCCTAGGAATAAAAAGTTTTAACGATAAATTAAAATTTGTATGGTATAATAAAACGTGATTATTACGCGATGGGCCACGAATGTTACAATATTTTATATTTAGATTAATATTTTACAATTAAAAACCAGGATTGAGCATGACATTTCATGTGTAATCTAAGTTTTCTGATAAAATCCTCAAAAAGCATTAAATTCATTCTATTCGTTAGATATCCTACTTAGAATTAATTAAGCATAGAACGAGAATAAATTTCATGAATGATCTCAGTATTTTGAAAAAAATCTATCCAATCAGCGTCTAGTAATATTGCAGCGTTTTATTGATTAGAAATATTATGTATATAAGACAATAAGTAATTCACATTTGTCATAATATATTTTACTACGCTACGAAACGGTTGAATCTTCTTCTGCGTGGACTTCGCATTGTAAGTATTTTACGACTCCCGTAAAAGTCTATAACATGAATCGTTCTTATGCAGTTAATTATTTATTTCGGTTTGAAAGGAATGTAAATAATCTTTTCACCTGACAATAACGCTGCACTTCCTACTAGCTGTATGAAATTTATGTCTCTTCGACAAGAATCCTTCTTACACAGTATGACGTCTCTCCTACTTTGTCTTCGATACAATGGCCACTATTCGATACAATGGCGACACAGCTAACGATAATTTTTGTTATTATGCTTGGTCCTAATCGATTCGTTAAGTTACAAGAGAAGTCTCTTGATTTTATTGATTTGAAATCCACAAATGGTTCAACTGTTTTTCATGAGTCCAGTCATTACCTGTCTAAGTGCGCTTATTAACGATAAGGTTCTAGGATATACCTACACTCCTGAGATAAATGAATCTCAATATCATCTCATGTGTTAGTTAAATTGACTGAATTTTTTTTCAACCAAAAGCAGTTTTTGGGACTTCCAAAACCTCTGATAGTGATCTTCACAGCTATACAAAATTTGCTAGCAGCTTTCAGAGAGAACGCTGACATATACTGGTACAGGTTTGAGTGCACCGCGACTAGCTTCAATTGGACTGGCAATTAAATGATGTTAAAAGATATTGGCGCTGAAAGATATAAATGTTTACATTTTTCAAAAGCATATTCATCGGACAGCATAATATAGGGATAAAGTTGCCTCCTTAAACTTCTATGTTTGCCATAATATAATTAATGTGACAAACATTTACGCCAATTATTTGACTCAGGATGGATACGGCCTATTTGGAAAATAACGCTCAACCTTCGAAGGACTCCACTACTCTTCCTCCAATAAAAATTCAATTTTTGGAGACTTCACTACTCTCACAAAGAAGCCCTCTTTACTAAGTAGGTTGTGGAAAATTCGAGTACTTCCCACATCTTCCATCCAAGTGGAAAACGATTTGTCGACTTATTTGTTCAAAGTTGTTCATATCTGATTATAAATAAAATTGAGAAAGCTATCTATCATAAAATAGATCCTGATAAAACTAAATGTATGAATTTTAAAATTTTGTATCATTGTTAAAAATCCATAAAATATCCTTAAGTATCCATAATAACTCTAAATATCCTTAATAATATCTAAATTCTCAAAAAATCTATAATTATAATTTTATAAACATTTATCATATTTTAAGTAATTGTAGTAAATTTTATTTTTGCTGAACATTTTAAAAAATCATGCAAAATCTTGAAAAATGCAAAAATTTACTTAAAAATCCATAAAAATCTAGAAATTCCCTTAATATCCATAATTATTATTTTATAATAATATTATAAAAAATCCTTAAAGTCTTAAAATTCATACAATGGTTCAATTTTCAAAATTTCCACAAAAGTTTGAGAGAGCACAATGATTTAAGTAGCCGGCTCCTCTGATTATCATTCTTTTAAAAAAATTACTCTAATTTTGGGTAGATAGCACTCTTTTGAGAAAATTGTTCTAATTTGGGAAGATTATATGGATTTAGAGAAGTCTGCCCATACTTTAAAAGTAAGAAATTAATGAATAAATGTTAAAATTTGTAAACATTTATATAATAAACAAAACTAGTTATCTTCATCACTTTAAGCAGTTTCATCATTATCATTCTTTTCACTCTCTTAATAAATATATTCCGTTATTTCGCCTACTTTTTCACAAATATAATCATGAAATAAAAACATTGACCTTCTGATATCCTCTATTAGTACTAAGACCTGTTAGTACTGGAACCCTTTTCCCTCAGCCTTTTTTACTTTTTAAATAGTGAGGCTAATTGACAGTCTTAATTGCAACAATCGAGATATAGCATTCAAACTTACCAGATTTAATTCGATATGCGTAAGATGGACGAATAAAAAATCTACCACCTATTGGTAAAATTCTTGAGATTGGACTAGAGTTCTTGAGATTGACATCCCAAATATCATTGTCAGAAATACAACATTCCAACACAGCTCATTAGAAGTGATCAGAAATTATGATTAGTAAAAAAATGTTGTACTATCAAAGTTGAAAATTAAAAAACAAATGACACCTAACTAAATCAATCAACTTGAGACTATGATTTATAAAAAAAAACCATTGATTCAGAATGCTCGCATGTCACATCTATTAATTAAACAAATTATAATTTAGGCAACAAAAATGAATTGATTTATACAAGTAAATTGTAGAGTTATCATTTTTTTAAATGTATGTGTTGTCATGTTTTAATGAATAGTCTATGTATTGTGATAAGGAATAAATTAATTTCTTAATTTAAAAGTATGGATAGTATTTCTAAAAATGAAGTAATTTTTCAAGGATTGCCGGAAATAGGGTCTTTTGATATTAGATATATATTGCCGCTGGAATTCAGCATTTCTGATTCTATATAGGTCTGCTCTTTGGAAAATCCTACGAGAATTTGTTTAAATTTGTTTTAAGTTTATGAAATATTCTATTAATTTAACGAGTTGGAAAGACCCGGAATAGTCTCGAGTTCTATCAATTTCATACGTGTCATATCCAGCACCTTTCATATTTTCCAGGATTAAAATATAGTATTGGTATGGATTTCTGGACATTCATATTTCCATGTATGTGTATTCTTTCTTGATGATGCACAGCAATAGAAAAATGCTTTGGTCGATAATCCGGCAACCTTAGCTTTGACCTTGAGTAGTTTTCTAACCATGCAAATATAGATATTCTCAAGGTCCTTCATTTTCTCAGCGAATCGATAAAATAGTTACTGTTTGGCATGAAATAACAACTATTTATGATTCGATACTCATTGCAGTTAACTTTTTCTATTTCATTGATCGAATTATGTCGAGCTATGTAGTCATCAGTTGAGTTCTACTATACTTTCCAGTTGTGAGATGGGAGACTGGAATCTGTTGAAAACACAGCATTTTTAAAGATATAAGAAAAACAATAATTACATATACAATATTCCTGAGTAAGAGGCAATAGATCTACTTGCTTTTAATGGTGTATAGTCAATGAAAATTCTGAAATTTAAATGAAGAAATATAATTTACTGTGTAAGGAAGATAATTCATGTTTATAGATCTTACCGGTCAAAGAGACGTAAATTACTTATAGGGAGTAGGCAGTGCAGCGTTATTGTAAGGTTATGAAATTTTTTTACTTTGCTTTCAAACTAAAATATATAATTCAGTGCACGAGGACGATTCGTGTTTATAGTCTTTTACAGGAGTCATAAAATACTTACAGTTTTAAATATACGGAAGAGAAAAGACAAACATATCGTAGCGTAGTAAAATATATTATGATAAATGTGACTTAATTATTTTCTTATATACATATTTTTAATCGTTAAAATGATGCAATATTACTAGAGCTGGTTGGATGGATGACTTCAATCCATAAGAGGATTTTATCCCAATACTCAGATGATTCATGAGATTTCATGTTCTTTCTATGCTTAATGAATTGTCACTGTCATAGGAGGATCTCTAACTAAAGGAATGATTATAATGCGTAGGACGATTTTATCAGAAAACTTATATAACTCAGCATGGATAAATATTGTTATTTAATTCTCAATCCAAGTTTTTAATTGTAAAATCTAATTCTCCATATGCAATATAGTAGACATGCCTGGCGTAATCATCGAGTTTATCTATACTATACATATTTGAATTCACCGCCAAAACCTTAAATTTTTGTGGAAATTTAACACCTACGCGATAATCCACCCGACTTAATCTCTGGGATTAATTTTAACTTTGAATAAACTAAACCCCTGCTAGATGAGAATATCACACGTAAAAGTGCGCAGGGGTTGCAATGCATGGGAGGATAGTAAAAATTGCGGTTTATTCACAAAATATTTTATACTTAGAAAATTCCACGGAGTAGGAACTAATTTGTGATATATGATAAAAGATCATGCAAAATGAAGTCAAACGATATTCGAAAAAATTGAAAATTAGTGCAAAGATTTTTGTTTAGTTAAAATAAAAATGAGTACTATCGAATTCTCCATATTTTATTTATTTTTAATAGCAATAAAAATTATTGCAATTCATTACTCATTAGCTAAAAACAAAAGTATTATCAAAAATCAATAAGTGTCATTATGGTATCGATAACTGAATTTAATCACGTTTTTAATAATAAAATTAAATTATCCATATGTAACATAATACTACTTGTAACTAAAATTATTGAAATCACTTACTGTTTTAGTAAAATCACTTACTGTTTTAGTAAAATCACTTACTGTTTTCGTAAAATCACAATATAGGTAAAAATCAATAAGTGCCAATCAGGTATCAATAACTATAATTAATCAAGTTTTTAATTGTAAAATGAAATTCTCAATACGAAATATAGTATTATTTGACCTTAAAATTATTAGAATCCGATGCCGTATATTCGAAATTGAATTAATCAATACCTCTTTCGAATTTTAAATTTAATTTGAATTTTAAAATAAGAATTTTCCACGCATTAGAGAGAAAAGAAAAAGTATCGATATCTCCAATAGCAGCTAATAGGTGTCGATGAATAAGATGCTGTCATGCTTATTTTTAGAACCGCGGAAATTTGGAGGCTCATTAATTTCAAAGTGCTTATTAAAGCTTTAATTGGCGCTTTTATTGCTTAAATCCGATTTTCTTTTGCATAGGAACCAAATACCGCGAACAATAATCCAACTGACTTAATACCTGGGATTAATTTTAACTTTGAATTAACTGGACTAATATTGGATGAGAATTGAACTCGTAAAGATGCCCGTAAATTAAACCTGTAAAGGTGCTCGTAAATTTAGCTTATAAAGGTGCGCAGACATTTATTATGCAAAGTTGCGGAAAACTTTAATATGTGGTATACCGGAGTTGGGGGGGGGGGTATTGTTTGAACAAAGAATCATTTGTTTGATCCAGACCTTCTCCTTACCTACTATTGTGAACCTCAACTGAGGTTCGAAAGTGTACCTCAACTAAAGCTCAAAATTTGACCTCAACAAAAGCGGTGAATATTCTTCAATAAAATGAAATTTTTTACATGACAATTAAATTATGAAATTATAGAGACAATAATGGTCGCTTATTTAGCAAGTCTCACCAATTAACGATAACACCCGAAGATTTTTCCACCCAGGAAATGAGAATAAGTGGACGGCATTACCACAATTCCACCATGGTTTTGATTTTTCAGTCCCCTTTGTTCCCACGATACAGTAGCTCTCGTCGTGAGAGACTTCCAATGCTGTGATCCTCTGGTCTTCAAACACTTTCCGTTTCCGGAGGGGCTTCTTGTTGTCCAGGTCGAAGATTATTAAGTCAGAAATACCTTTCTTATATCCCAAATCATATAAATCTGCAAAATCTTTTCTCTCAGCAAGTTTCCAATCAAATACCTCAGCAGTTATCACGTAGCGCTTGCGACCTTCATGGTGTGAAAACGTCATTGTTTGAACATATATTTCAGTTTAAGAACAAGGTTTATGTTAGTTAACAATTGTTTGAAAAAGTGAAACTATCCATGATCAATTATATTCTCATTAATAAAAAAACATTGGACAGAATTAATACAATGTAACAATGAAATAAGACAGATGAATAAGCAGATTTTCTAAATAAAATATTATTAAAAAGAAAAGCTATTCGATTACGCAATAAATTGGAACATAAGATAAATTAACCAAAAATTGGAAAAAAATATAATACTACTTTTCGAGATATCAGTAGTACGAATTAAACAAGTAATAAAGTAAAATTCTGAATAATAATATTGTAGTATACGCAAAACCACTGTTTCTGTCTAATTAAAGTACAGTATATTTGATTGTAATAAAGTTCCATATATAGAAACCGTTGCTAGGGAGAGTATATTTTCTATGAAACCTATATAAGTTGTTATAAGGCACAATCTGGAGTATTCCTTAAGGAGATGTTATCACACTTAAATTATATTAACTACTATATTATTATTATTTGCCTCAAAAATGAAAACAAAGCTTACAATTATAATAGGTATTGGAATCCTGAAAATTCTGCAAATGAGTCTTCTCAATACCCCAATAGTTTCATTCGTGATTTTTCTGAGACCGTTATTCTTGAAAACATTTCTTCCGACTTTTATCCTATGCGCCTGGGTAAAAAGTCAGACAAACCTCGTCCACTACGTACAAAACTTTCATCGGCTAATTCAAAAAATGATTTAGTTACAAAAATAACGATCTCATCTCAAGAACCATGATAAATACAAACTTGTGTTTGTTAATTGCGAATATAGTGGTTGACAAGTTTAAATTCAACAACCAGGATTTTTAGATCATGAGCTCAATCGGCCGCTAAGAGTTACTCCATCCGTCTTTTCTTGTTGCTTATTTGCGTTCAGTTGTGCCAAACGTCAATGTAATTTCTGCTACTTTATCCACACTCCCAATTAATATTTTTGCTGCATCTAAAACGTGGTTCTCTGACTCAATTTACAATTCTATAGTTAATATGCCAAATTATACCTTCCTGCGCTACGACCGCACTCACAAAAGAGGTGGTAATGTTGCAATCTGGTTTAATTCGATCCCCAACTACCCTACCAATCAACACCCTTAAATCTGAATGCTTTATGGATAGCTAAACCTAATTCTTACAGACTGTTTGTTCACCTCTATCTTCCTCCAGATATTGCTTCTCTAAACCAACGTGAAATTGACAACTACATTAATTTGAAATACGACCTTAATTTTCTCTCAGAGTTTAGAAACTTCGACGTTATCATATCTGCTGATTTTACCAAATACAAAATTATAACGATCTCTCCTTATCTCGAACTAAAAGACCAAGTAACCGAACCAACTAGGAATGATGTTTTTCTGGATTTCATACTAATGAGCAAACGAATTAATAGTCATTATAAAGTAACAGTCTCAGCACCAGTTGGCAACTATTACCAAAAGAGCGTTTTAGATTCGCCTAAAAAAACAAATTATTATTTTTTGTAATTCTACATTCAACACGCCCTTTGATCTACTTGGCACACACATAATTTAAGTGTTAACGAGAAATGTAGATATTTTCATCAAATTCTTTTAACATGTATATTCTCTACTATCCCCTGTACTCAAGGGGGATGACAGTTGTGATGACAGCCTCTGACAAATCGGGGGTTACCCCCTAAGTTCGAAATCCAAAAAATAGAGGACGCTTATAGAGCAGGAGACTTTATCAAATTCAATCTCTGGAAAGAGAAAGCAAAACAGATTATGCGAATGCAAAGTTTTCGTGGTCAATAACAGTCCAACGCAGCTCCAGAGACATGTGGAAAATTTCTAACGCAATCAGGATACTAACTCAATTGACCCCTTCCTGAGACTTTTAAACTTGTCACCTACCGTCTCAAATACTGTTGAAGTTATCAACAAAACATTTGCGTGTGTTTGTACCCTGATTCTTTGCCACTTGATGTCGATAACAACAATAGTATTAATGGCAACCAATAATTGAGGTTGATGAAGTGTACAGGGTTTTGAATCACCTAAATCCATCCAAATAATGGGACGTAATTGCGTTCTTACGTTTATTTACGAAGAAGCTGTTCATCTTCTATCTATTCCACTAACACATCTTCAATTTATCAATCAACGAAAGCATTTTTCCGATATGTGGAAACACGCCCATTTTATCCCCGTAACCAAAAGTACAAAACTGACGTGTAGAAACACGCCAACACGCCTTATCAGACCTTTGACCAATCTCATTGTACTCACTGCGCTACAGACATTGTTATGCATTAATGCGGCGCTATATAAATGAATAAATAAATACATATTATTATTATTATTATACTTAAATCTGGGCTTTGTCAATTTAACAACAATTTTGGAGCAACCTAATTCGGGGCTCGACGGAATTCATCCAACACGTTTGCCACTATATCGCTTATGCACCATACTCTTTCTCTCCTTGAACGGAACGACGTTGTTGACTTACAGGTTATTGCCCAAAATTACTTCAATGTCTTCGAAATCCTAACCCAAAAACATATAATCAAGCAATTACAAAACACCAACTTTCCATCTACTTTTACCATGTGGATCCAGAACTACCTGTAAAACCGTACTCAATCTGTTCGAAATGGATAACTCGCTCAATTGAAACCGTCACTTCAGGCGTCCTTGGCCCAGCTCCATAATGCCTGGTTGCCGGGGATCTCGAGCCCACTTCTCAAGATATCAATATGGTAAAATTTATTGATGACACCAGTCTCATTCTTCCAATTATTCGAGGACTAAACGAAATGGACACTTCGATCGTTCTTAGAGAACATAAAAATATGCTAGACTAGTCAACAGCTCAAGGCCTCAAAATCAACCTTCAAAAATTGAAATTGCTCCTAATCCGTAAGTCTCCAAGTACTCAGCCTGTTACTTTGACGAACGTTCAGCAATTAAACGTCATACAACTTCAACCAATATCAACTAAGAAAATCAATATTAATCAATATCAACTTCCTCTAAGAAAATTCATGCGTCCAATCCTAAGTAAGGATCAACTGAAAACAATTTATTATTCTCTTGTCCACAGCTTACTCGAGTACGGGTCCCCTTTATTTGTAGGTATGCAAAAGGACGAAGAAACCAGACTTGAAGTCGTTCAAAAACGTTTCATCAATTTATCTGCAACAATTCCCAGCTCTTTCTGTTCGACGAAACACTGCTGCCAGGTAATTAATGACCAAAGCCACAAGCAAGTAATCATATTTTAAACAAAGGAATTTCTCCGTGGCTGTTAAATGGTCGGCTTATAAAACCACCTTCGTGTACTACACTGTTCATGAATTCATTTATCCTTTTCACAATAGCCCTAAAAAATACAAAAATGATAGATTGACTATATAATCCTTTAAATTTCCTCTATATTCTCTAACTCTCTGTATCCTTTATATAGATTGTAATATTATTATTATTATTATTAATGTTCTTTTTACATTTTAGTAGGGCGGCACTCAGGAGGTGCAAAACAATATAATTATCATCAAAGGAAACATAATCACAGACGAAGATATTTGCGCTATTATCAAAAAATTCAGCAAGGTTCGGGATAGTTTGAGGACCACCCGAGTCCAGTAGGACTCTCGGGAGGAAGCAACAACAACAACAACCAGTGAGCTAGAGTGAGAGTGGTGAATGGAAGAAGTAAGTGGAGGAGGATGCAGTAAGGATTACCTCAGGGAGCGGTAAGCTTGCCAGCTTTGTTTTTGCTGTTTTCAAATGAGTGGGATAAACTGGAAGAGGAGGGAGTGAGATACATCGGGTTTGCCGACGATATTGCGTTATGGGCGAATGGGAGGAAGCTGCAGGAGGTGAAAGAAAGAATGCAGAGGGCGCTGGACAACGTGGAAGTATGGGCGACAAGGAATAAGATTGAGCTGAACCCGACGAAGTCAGAGTGTGGAGTATTTACGCGGAATATGAGGGAGAAGAACTGGCAGACGGAGCTGAAGATAGCGGGGAGGGATATTGCGTGCAAGAAGGAACTGCTGTTCTTGGGGCTAACAGTAGATACAGGACTGACGTTCAAGGGACAGGAAGAGAAAGTTATTGGAAAGGTGAAGAGGAGGGTGAAAGTTATCAAGGCGCTGGCAGTAAGAAGCTGGGGATGGGGGAAGAGCGGAGCTGATGAAGATATATAGGATGGTCGTCGAAAGCTGCGTCTGGCTGGCGAAGTCCAGGATGGAGGAGATTGAGAAAGCGCGAAGAGTGGTACTCAGGGCGGTATCCGGGCAGGTGAAGTCAACGCCAGTGGAAGCGGTGTATCTGTAGACTGGAGTGACACCAGTCGGAGTAGAGGCGAAGAGGAGAGCGATGGTGACTTATGAGAAGGAAATGAGAGGAGAGAGAGGGGACCTGAAGCGGGAGCTGTGCGAGAAGGAGGGGAGGGTTAGATTGGCAGCGAAAAAAGGATGGAGAGAACAAGCGAAGAGAGAGTGTGGGCTGATTCTTCAAGGGATCAGGGAAGAGTTTAGCAATAGAAGGAAAGAGACGTGGAAAAGGTTAGTGGAAGCCGGAGTGAAGATTTATCATAAACTGGTAGAATGAGTGGATAAGAAGGGAAACCGGGAGAAGCTCAGTCAGACGGTGGAGACGACCATCAGGAACAAAGAAGAGGTGGAGGTGAGAATCTTTACAGATGGATCGGTAAAGGGTGGAGTGAAGAATGGTAAGGCAGCATGCGTGTCGCAATGTAGAGACGGAGAGATTGTCAGGAGGAGGGCAGCAGGGAGGATTTGTTGTCCGTTTGGAGCGGAGGCAGTGGCGATGAGGCTATCAGTGGAACTAATCGAGGAGAGGAGCCCAAAAGCGTGCTGGTCTGTTCAGACAGTCAGTCGCTGCTGAGAACGCTGAAAGAGGACAGGATTAGGCGGAACAAGGAGATGGAGGAGTTGAAGGAAGGTTTGTGTAAGGCGGTGAAATGAAGAAATATTGTAATGCCTAGCCACCTCGGGATTAAAGGTAATGAGTGGGCGGAACGAGAAGCTAATGTAGCCAGGGAAGAAATCTAGGAAGGTGTTGGGGTATGGTTTGAGTGTGCTAAGAGGGAGGTATATAGGAGGGTTAAGTATGAGCCGGGAGTAGATGGGCGGTTGGAGGAGGTGTATGGGAGGGGGGTTAAAAGGGATGAGGGGCTTAGCAGAAGAGAGCAGGTACTGCTGGCGCCGCTGAGAGGTGGTAACTGTAGTGACTCTGCATATTACCAGCACCGGGTTGGCGTCAAGGAGGACCCGTGGTGCGATCAGTGTGCGGAGATCACTGGCTGGTGTGTGAGCGGTGGGAGACCGCGAGGAGAGTGTGTGGGATTAAGAAGGTGCAGGACCTGGCGGACGAGCGTTTCTTATCACGGTTCATCCGGATGGTCGTCCCTACGTGGATGACTTGAAGAAGGAGCTGGTAGCCGTAACAACAAAAACTAGGCTCAAGAACAGTCGCCTTCCCGAGTGTACTCAGATACCGGCGCGCCATGAACGCTTACGAGCGACGAAACTGTTCCTTTTTGGCATCCACTGGCCACGGTCCCCAGGATCGAGCAGGGTGGTGCCCCCCGAAAAATCTTTCCATTTCTCAAGATTTTCTCGGCCGGAGGTTTTAACCCAACCTTTGATCTCCGACTCTTTTTTGCTGAGGCTGGCGATATCAAGTGGAACCCAGGACCCGCGTGCTTCCGCTGCCTTGCCACCATCAGAGCCAACTCCATCCCGCTGCAGTGAATTGGCTGCACCCTGCTCTGCCATCCTCAGGAGAAGTCCCCTCGCTCACCCCCAGCTACTCTGGCTGGGAATAGAGTCTTTACTGGCCCTACTCTTTTTCGTGTTCCCACGAGACCCTGCCTTATCTGCAAGAAACCCCTCCGCCCCTCAGTTTCCCCACCTATCTGCGCGAGCTGTGGGGGTCAGGCCCACAAGGCATGCACGGGCTGCATCCTGCAACCCCGTCCATGGTGTCAGAGAAGAAGGCTCACTTCATCATCAAGGGGTCGCACAAGGTCCTCCAATGGAACGCTGACGACGTGAGAACCAAAGTGCCCGAGCTCCTTCTTGTCTGCAGGCCCACGCGCTGGACATCTGTTGCATTCAGGAGTCAAAGCTGCTCGTCCATTACAGCACAACTCGCATCCCGGACTTCGCGTCTGTCAGGCGCGACCGCCCGGCAGTGGCGGATGGGTCCCAAAGGAAAGAAGGTTACCTCCTCTTCCTCATCAAGGAAGACATCCCTTACTCGACTGCTCCGGCTATGCCTCTCGCTCGTGACGGGTCCGCCTTAGAGGTCTTGTCGGTTTGCATCTCAGGTGGATCCGGGGAGGTCTTCTGGGTCTCTAAATGTTACTGACCCCCTATTACGAGGACAGGCGTCCGGCTTTGAAGCCGCTCTCCTCCCCCACAATGACCGCTTTCTACTCTGTGGCTACCTCAACGGGCACTACCCTCTGTGGGATAGTATCTAGCCTTTGGACCAGTCGGGCTAGATCTTCGAGTACTGGCTTCTGAAAGCCAGCTCTGAGTGCCTCAACGATGGCTCTGTGACCCGCCGGAACAGAGGTACGGGGGGTTGGAAGCTCGCTGGATGTTACCATTATCCTGAGTGGGTTGGCCAACCTTGTTCTTTGGAACACACTTGAATCCCTCTGGTCAGATCATATCCCTATTTTGACGCAGCTTAATCTCGGCGTATCTGCCATGTCTGCCCCTAATCGTAGCTACGCCAGGTGGAAGTGGTCAGCCGCCGACTGGCCGGCATTGGCATCCACGGCCGCGGTGGAGGAGTACCTTGCTGAGGATCCTTAGATCTACAGGTCGCTCGATGTCAAGGTTTCGCTTCTGTCTGATGTCATCCACAAAGTGGCGACTACCTAAATTGGCTTTGTGTCCTCTACGTGTACCGAAGCCCTGGCTCACCCAAGCCATCAGAGTGGCCATCATGCGAAGAAAATACTTACGTCGGCAGGTCGGCACTAGACGGGAGGAGTGGATCCAGGCGTGTCGTGAGGTCGCGAACCTTATCCGGGCTAACAAAAAGAAACAATGGCACGACTTTCTGGACGAGGCCGACTGGTCAACCAGCGCCGACAAGCTTTGGAGGGTCGTCAGATCCCTGTGTGGCTCTCTTAGCTCCCCCAACGCAAACGAGGTCCTTCTTCACGGAGGCAGTAAGTACCGCAGCGTTTACGTGAAGGCGGACGTGTTCGCCAAGCACTACGCCAGTGTTAACCGCCTTTCCTTCAATGCGGCCGAGAGGGCCAGGAATCGTGACGTTCACAAGATGCTAAACGCCCCTGACGTCGACCAGGAGAATTGCTGTCCTTTCCTGAGGTCCGAGCTAGATGCCGCGCTGCACTCCATGCGGAGAAAATCATCGGCCGGACCGGATAAAGTGGAGCCCCGGTTTTTCAAAATTCTGGGCGATATCGGCCAGACACTACTCCTCGATTGCATCAATCAGTCATGGTCCCGGGGCTACCTCCCCCAATCCTGGCGCAACGCCATCCTGGTGTCTGGCCATGACGATGGAACGCATGGGGGCTAGATTGTCTTTTCTTGCGGAGGACCGTGGCAGGCTCCGTGATGATCAAGCTGGGTTTCGCCGGCAGAGATCCTGCAGGTCCTTCGCCTGTCTCGGGACGTGAGCGACGGCTTCCAAGCCCAACCCGCTCACCGGACCGTCTTCGCTTTACTTGACTTCTCCAAGGCCTTTAACAGGGTCTGGCGCAAGAAACTCTTGGTCTGTATGCTGGAGTCCGGGGTCCCAGTTCGGTACGTTAGGTGCCTGGGCTGTATGCTGGAGTCCGGGGTCCCAGTTTTGCATATGGGCTGGTGTGCTGGCTTCCTCAGAAACTGGCAGGCAAGAGTCCGCATCAACGGTTGCACAGGCAGGACGAAGAAGTTACGCCAAGGTGATCCCCAGGGGGCCGTTCACTCTTCCCTCCTGTTCATTCTCTACCTGAACCCCATTTGTTTGGCGATCCCGATCAGTTTTGCAGTCAGCATGTATGCCGACGACATCGCCATGTGGGCCGTAATGTTTAGGCCGGGGTGGTAGCTGCCGCACGCTGGAGCAAGGCCAAGAAGCTGACTCTCAACGTGGCCAAATGTGTGACCTCCTTTTTATCGACCGACACCCACGAGGCGGGATGGGCTCCTAACGTCTATCTGGATAGTCACCCTTTCGGTTTAAATCTAACTCTTACTAACCTTACCTTCGACCGCAGTCTGTCCTTCCGCCCACAGGCTCTGGTTAAGGCCAGATCTTCTGCCAGATGCCGCATGCTCGCGGTTGTTTCTTAGAAGTCGTGGGGATGGACCTGCCTTCTGAAGCTCTATCGGGCCTTCTTTCGCAGTACTCTCGACTACTGCGGCCCGGTCTGGTTGGCCAAGTCTTCCATAGAGATACTGGAGAGGGCGCAGAATCGTGCTCTCGTATTATTACTGTCCATCTCAACAGCAACCTCTTTAAGACTCAGCCTGGAAGCAGAGATTGAGTCCTACGCTACGGTCACCCGCCGCCTCACGACCTTAGCCTTAAAAAAGTCTCTTCGTTTTCCAACCTCGAATCCTAGGTTTCAGATCGCCAATCGCGCCATTCCTCACAGGCTCCGCACCCGTTCTAGCTAGAGAGTTTGTAGGGTTTCCACCAGGAGATCACCTCTTCTGGCCTGCCTGTCGGTGCCCGGCTTTTCGGATTTTTAGGGGGGCACCGCCCGCCCCTGTAGATTCTATCAGAGGACCCGACGTCAGTGGTGGCGTTCTAGTGGCTGGGTGACGTTCCTGACACACAACAAACAAACAAACAAACAACAACAACCCGTAGCGTGCTTGCGCCTCTCTTCTTCCTGATCTGGATCAAAGATCTCTTGGATGCCATCCCCGGGGAGGGGGGGAAGTGAGGCGAGGCTTTCTTCTTTGCTGACGACCTCCTAGTAGCTGTCGGAAAAAAGAAAGTTGAAGCAGCAGCGCTCTAGATGCAGGAAGTAGCTACCGCCGTTGAAGATTGGGCGAGGAAACGGAAAATGACTTTTGCGGCCCCGGATAAATCAGAATTCATCCTTACGTAGTGGAGCAAGGAAGCCAACTTGAAACTCGTCATCAAACTAAAAAACCAGGTACTGAAAACAGTAAAAACTACAACATTTTTTGGCGTCACCATTGACAGGCTTATTTAATTCGGAGGAATTGTAGATAAGTACCAGAAAAAAGCTTATGCGCACATTAAGCAACTATTGACCCTTGCAGCTAGATCTTGGGGCATGAACACGAATTGCTTCGAAGCGTCTACATCACCTACATCTGCTCCTAATTAGACTGACTATGCAGCTGGTGCCTGGATCCCTTCCACGGTTCCCTCCCACGTCAAGAGACTCGAAGCTATTCAAAATAAGTCGGCTAGTATCATTACAAGATTTCCAGCCATGACTAACATTCATTATCTATGCAAATAAGCAAAAATCAAACTGATCCAAATCCGTGATCAGAAAAAGCATTGCGGAAGTACCCGGACGATCCTATCCATAAGATCGCTCTCCAAGATCAAGCCCCTCGACTCAAAACCAGTCATCCCACGTCCTTGGGATACGTCCTTGGCAGAGAAGCAGCTATCAACAAGAATACTAACACACTACCTAGAGAACACCTGAGGCCTGTTAGTGCCAAACCACCCTGGTAACACTCTAGGAACCTGATCATCAACACTATCCCGCCGATCAAAAAGAACCAATCACCATTTGAGCAGAAACAAATTGCTGCCAGCTACCATGCTACCCTCGAACCGATCGATATCACTATTTTGACCGACGGATCGGTCGTTAACAGCACCGAGAATGGGTGGCAGCGAATACGTTATTGAAGGTCAGAGCAACGCCACCGGCCAAGTTGGAGCGGACAGATACTGTACCATCTTTAGAGCAGAGCTCCACGCCATCGACGCCGCCCTGGAAAAGGTCGTCAAATGGCCCACCATACCCAACTTTATCCGTGTCCTTACTGATAGCCAGTCCTCGCTCGAAGCTTTTATGAATTGTGCGAATAACAAAGAAAACGAAATTATCTCCCGTATATGAGATAAGACTAACCGGATTAAGTCTAGAATCAGCTTCCAATGGATCCCGGCTCACTGCGGCATATAATATATTGAGAAAGCCTATAGAATTGTGGATCAAGCGACAAGAGAGCTCCAAGACCACGTCCCGATCAGCTTCGATATTGTTACGAATCTAACGCGACGGAATGAAATTGGAAAGTGGAAAGACCAAGTTAACTTCGAAAGCGAGTTTAAAGAAGATGGAGCGGGAGAGAAACTCTATGTAAAGAGATTGATTCCACCTTCGGATAGAGTGGATAGCGTCACCGTCCACCAAATCAGAACTGGAAAACTGACGTACACCAAGAATTTCTTCACTCCATTAAGAAGATCGACTCCCTTGATTGTGACTACTGCACTGGGGGGTAGTGGAATCTACTGAACACCTGCTCTTCCACTGATCCCAGTATGATGAGGCCAGGTTGAAAACCTTGAACCATCCACCGTATGACGATACCATCAAGACAAACCCGACCTAAATTCAAGACTACAAATTAAACTACACCCGCCAGAAAATAGTGAGAGAGAGAGAGATCCTACAACAAGATGCCGAAGCTCTCGAAGATGCACATGGTCTGGTATGTCAGACGGGGCAGTAGACAGAAGCAGCAGCGCCTCAGTGAGTTCTGGCAGTACAGTCCAGATTGCTCACTCAGTCTTCTTGCCACATCTAGCAAAACTAGACACAGTGTCACATCCAGTTAGAGCGTAGAACATTTGCATTGCACGAGCCTTCTCTCGTACTAATCCAGTTGATATTTCGTGTGCGTGTGCTGCTGCTAGGTATTGGAAACTATTGCCTGTTTTAAATGTTAGATACAGTTTGTCGTCTGGTTGCAACTCACTCCTGTGCCAGGGACACTGGCAGCACCACAACATCAGTGTCTATAGTGTGTTAGCTTCTTCATGGTTACATGGTGAGGTCAAATCTTGCAGTACTGGTTTGCTGTGCACTGCAACCCAATCACTAATGACGAGTTGCTTGTCCTACTGGTCAAGCTTTTTCATGAAAGCTAGTAAGAGAGACCTGAACAGCTTCGTCTTGTTGCTGTCCGCCCGGAAGAAGTTCTGCCAGTTTCCTGATATGGCTGCGGCAGCCAACACACGCCACCACACACCTTGTCCACGCTTTGCACATGTACTACTTTTTAGGAATTCAGCAAGGAATGTATCCCAAACCAGATCCAGGCGTGACACTATTTGCAGCTTCGTGGACATATATGGGATGAAGATATGTTGTGAATAATCTTCAAGGTCCTTGATGTAGCCGGTTCAGAATCTGAACGATGGTTGCTCCATCAAACACAATAAAGTTCGTTACAGGAGTCTCTGAGACTCGGAGACCTTTCCCAAGCATGTGAGGAGATTATTCATGGTACCAGTGAAGATGCTTCGACCAGCAGACAGTGCAGGAGGATATATATGCCTAATTCTCGTGACGAAAGATCTTCTTAAGGTTTCCATCTCTCGTCTGGCAGCCAATGTATATGCGTGCGTAGAGTCCACAGTCATTTTTTCGGAGGTGAACTGTTGCTGACTTTTGCTTAGGCTTCTTGAAGTAGAAGTGATGAACTCCTTCAGCTTATTACGAGGAATGGGGTTGTCCAATGTTTTTGTTCTGTCCAACAGACTCTCTTTGTTAAAAGCCTCAAAATGCTCATGGCTAATCCTCATGACATTCATTATGGTCTCCAAGGCAGCAGGACCTTCAATCTCCTTTGTGTCCAGTTACCAGTAAATCTCGAATGGTTTGCACATTTCCTGAATGACTCCAACGAGAGAGAGAAAATCTCACAAAGAAGTCCTGTACACTTAGCGTCTGATCATGATAAAGTTTGTCTACTGTCTGCGTCTCGAGTGTTGGTTCATATCTTGGAATTCTGCGATCAGCCTGGAAACTTCTGGTCCAGCACACATCCAGCGGCGTGGAGAACTAGGATTGTCAGTGAGCCCAAATGCTCCACCGTCACCTTTGATGCAGACATTATTCTGTTTCTGCTGATGTGCCTGGTAAATCGGGATTGAAGAGAACACCTCTGTGTTTTCTGAACGATGAGTTAAGTTCCCTGAATTTCCTGGCTATATCTGCGTGTTTGGTGGTGAGCTCGGCCATGTCCTTCAGGTGCACTAGTGAGTGAACCAGGAAACATCGAGGTATATCATCCTCATGCCTGATAAAACGCAAATACTCTAGAACCATCGGTTCTAGTTCCAGCACACTTGACTAATATTGAGACTGGGGAATGTCTTCCAACGGGGAAGGTCCTCTGAATCCCCGCTTTTTAGCAGTTGTATACACGTTGTAACAGGATGTATAATGCTACTGCAGACGCTTGATGTGCTCTTTTTGTGAGCAAGACATGGAATTCTCGCTGGAATGAGTCTGTTGTCTTTGTTGTCGCAATCTCAGCTTCCACAAGTACTTGCACCCAACAACTACCCTGCAGAAAGGACCCCACTTTGTATTTAGTGCCGCCTTTTTTATGTGGAGACCACAAACACCACCACAATCTGGTTTTCACCATATCTCTCTGGCCACTTCCACTGTATCTGCTTGGCTAAAGCAAACAGTGGCTGATCAAAGGTGACCACTGGTGTCTGTCTAGGATTTAAATGTTCCACAGCATTCTTCACGACGTCCATTGAGTGCCAGGATCATGGCCATTGTTTGGGCACTCTTTAGAAAGAGTGGAAGCAACAAAGTTGGGGGGAAGACTCGAGCACATGAAATGCAGCCCAATATGTGTTGTATTTGCCAACTGTATAAGTATTGTCTTCCAGGACTCGCTTTGTATTGCCTAGCCATTGGTAATCTTCATCAGGGTGATGTTTGAAGTCTCCTCTGGGCAATGAGGTCCCTGTAGAATCTGGGACACTCGACTTCTTGATGCTGCTATTCACAGGGGTATATCATTGTAGTAGTGCCGCAAGAGGGCGACCGTGCATTCCCAGATCCTCCAACAATGACGATGCTCCAATCCACTCCTTCACCAGTATAAGAAGGATGTTGTATGAGGGAGAGAGCTGTACCCATGGAAAGAGTTATTTGATGTTGTTGCACTGGGGTTGTCATCTAGGTTGTCAACCGCGGCGCGGCAGTTGTGAACACTTTGCCACGCATCTTTGGAGGGCAGACCACTCGTTCTCTATGGAACTGTTGGCAGACACTGTTGCCCATCTGTCCTAAAAGCTGGAGCACTCTATCATAGGACATGCTTAGGCCAAGGTTTACAGTCTGTCAACCAGTTCCTTCTTGCGTGTATGAGCTTATGCAGCATTATGCCTATGTATATTGTAAGTTGGGTCTCCTGTGCAACACTGTGTCTGACATTGGTGGATGATGTGTTGCCACGTGTTCGCTTGTATTTGATGCTTTTGAACTTCAGTATCTGGGCTGTGGCAATCGCAACTACAACTATATCAATACTAAACTACTCTAGACTAATAACTAATAACTCTACCAATATAACTACTTACACGTAAACATACAATTTGACACCAGAGTTAAAGTCGACTGCATTATACCCATACCAGAGATAGTTTTTTGCAGTTTTTAATTTTTTAAAAGCTGATTTAGCAACTGTAGGCTAATAATTAACAATATCAAGTTTATATTAATACCATTAGACTTCTTGCCCCAAACACATATTTAGATACCAGAATTAAGTAAATAGCTGCATTATGTCCATAGATAATTATAGAAAACGTAGATTTTAAGCGGCGGCCATTTTTAAATCCAATTTGGCGAACTTAAAGAAATAATTTCAAGTGACCCAATATCTTAAAATGTTCGCAACATAATTAATGTACATTTGTGCCAAATTTGGTGCTTGTATCACAAAATGTACAATTATTTTTATTGTTTGAGCTAAGCCGCCCCACTTTTTGCATAGAATTCAATTATTAAAGCTTTCTTAGATATAAAGTTATCACATCTCCCAAACTGTTTAAATATTATTTAAATTATTTTATTGTTACCAATAGCAACGCTTGCAATAGGAATACAACTTATAAAAGGAAACTAAACTTTTTTGTTTGAGAATCACATTTTTGTAGATAATAAATATGAATATAGAATAGTTTCATGAATCATTCAATTGATAACCTCTCCCTCATATATTTCTACGAAATCTTTTTCTATTTAACAATGTTTTTGTTGCATTCATAAGAAAATTCATCCACGATTGAGAAGCTACACTAATTTATAATTGTATTTAATAAATGTACAATACAATAATATTTATTTTAAACTTGTTCCAATATTGAGTTTCTATATAAATACTTTTCAGAAAACACAGAAGAATATTGCAATGATTTTAGTGTTTTATAGAATTTCAACAATCTATAAATTTACTTTCGCGATTTTTTATGAAGGATTTTAATTAATCGAAATTAACAATGCTTATCCTTCTGCTTAATCAAATAAAATGAAGGATCTTCTTCACTTGATTTCAAAACACAGAAATATTAATGTCATCGTTAACGTCTCACCTGCAATTATTGTGTTGTAATCGTATCTGATGTTCGGGTCTTCAATGAAGAACTTCTCTATTCCATCTTCAACATTGAAGATTGTAAGTCTTTCATTTTGAGGCACTACTATTTTTGTTCCGCAATTGAGCAATAAAAATGGAGAAGTTTTCTTATCATTTCGGGAGTTAATTGTGTGCAGAATCTGTCCTGACTGGATCCTTTCGTGTGATCAAAACAAAATAATTGAATTTAAAATGCGGCAGTGGATCATATATCAATTAAATAATATTTGCAATAAAAGTTTAAAATTTTTTGTAAAAAAATATATTTATAACACTAAAAGAATGCACTGTTTAGAATTTTTATTCGATCATTCTGAAATTCACCAAAAGACAATGTTACAGGATTTATTGTCTCAGGTGTGAATGATTTGATCCCAATCATGTCTTGACCATGGTTTAATTAGTTTAAACTTTTGGCAAACTGGAAACAATAAAAGCATCGTCAATACTTTCCATCATTAAATTAAATTAAATATGTGGTCAAGTTGACTTGACATTGTTTATATCCTCAGAAATTAATTTCAGAAAGCCATGGATCATGTTTTACAAATTAATATATTAGTGGTATTTGAGAAGAAACTTTTAATTTAAAATTTTAATTAAAATCTTTTATTTAAAAAGGGAAAAGACCTTATCCAAAGGTTTTTTTCAATCGAGTCCTTTGGAAGTGAAAGTTACCCAGGGGCGGCGATATCGAAACGCTGTTAAGAGTATTACCAAAATCATTACTGTAGTTTTATATTAAAAAATTATGAACGAATAGAAAACATAAGCAAAATCGTTATAGGTAGTCCTACCTAATGAAGCGTATTGCAAGAAAGAGGAACTAATTTTTAGGTAGGTTTGGAATTCCTAAGAAAGAAGGTGAACTTAAAATATATCAATTACGAATTACATATTTAAAAAATAATTGTTTAAAAATCCAAAAATGAATGACATTGTATAGAATTGTAAGAATCGTAAAATAAAAATATTTAAATAATTTCATTAGGAACATTATAATTAAAAATATTTACTTGATGATAGAATACGACTTCTTTCCCCTCACAATGAGAACTTTGTCATCTTGAGCAAACTGTACTTGACAGAGATCAAACCGTACAGAACAGTCATCATACTGAACATATCCGAGAGGATAATCAGGTATAGTTATCGTCTTCAGGACACGTCCTTTGGTGATATCAATTAGGATAACTCTTCGGTCACTAAGACCTGTTCAAAATAAATTGATAAATAAAAATGTTTTATGTACAAAACTGTTTGTAATAAATCATTTCAAAATAATTGATTAATCACTAAATTTTTGTATGAAACAATTCACCAGATAAAATGATTATTAAACGAATATACAGCTGTAAATATTCAATTTATTTGCAAACATTAAGAATCTTAAGCAAACAAAATTCTAAATAAAGTCATGTTATTCAACACTAAATTATCTACTTTTATAATAGCTTCTCATTATCAGAAGAATGAATTAATCTTTGAAATATCTTCACACAAGACAAGAGAACATGAATCAATACTCACCTCCGCAGCAGGCAGCTAGCCGACCAGAAGAATCAATATCAATCCAAAAAAGTTCATCTTTGTTTAACTTCTTATCGTATAGCTTCAGAGCGTGGATTAATGAACCTATTAAATAAGAAAAAACATTAGAGAAATATTGTCCAAATTTAGCAATTAAAATAATTTAAAGTCAAAAGTTGAACAAGATCAGCTAACTGAAAAATTTTCTATATTTTTAAATGGTAAATATTAGAAATAACAAATCTTTTCAATTATTACAAAACATTGAATTCAATAATCGCTTAATGTATAGTTTATTAAGGGATAATTATGTAAACAATCTGCAAATTACTTCACTATAATATTAAGACTGGTCTTACCTCCGGATTGAGGAAAGATTGGTTGATCCCAGAAGATGATCTCTCTCCAAGGGGATTTTCGACATTGCTGTATCAATTTTTCGACATGTTCAGAAAGATTCTCCTGAAATTTCACACATTTCTAACAATAAGTAATACATATATGTTTGTGTTATAATTTAAAATAAATATTGAGAAAAAAGATATATAAATATATAAATATCTAAATTAATATTTTGAAACAAACTTTTTGAAGAAGACGTCCATGAATCTGAGCAGGCAGTTCGTAAGGATCACACTTCAGATTATCGTGTGATATTTGGAGTGTTTCCAAAATGAGAGAGAGATCATTATCAGCCTCAAACACACAGAGTGATTGAGAAAAATCTTCTTTCAGAGATCTGAAAAGGTATATAGTATCAAATGAAAAGATTATCTATTAGAAAAAACATGAGATACAAAATCTAATTCATTGTCGAACAAAATAAATATGTAATATATATATATATAATGATGTTTGTCTATTACAGAGTTCATATTCTTAATTTAATTTTTGATTTAATTGATGAATGAACATTAGCTACAAAATATCACAATGTACATATCTCACAAGTAGTATGAGAGTTACACAGCTAACTCATCGTGAATAAGGTTTCTAAATGAATTAATGTAAATTTTATTGAGTTAAACGTTTGATATTACGACAACATTTTAATTAAGGACGGTAGAAAAAACATTGTTTTAAATAAAAATATATTCAATAGGTAAAAGCACGAGAAGTCTTTTATTATTTAGTTAGGAAAAACATCCCTTTGATAGAAAAATAGACATGAAATCATCCAATTAAAGTTCCCTTCGTTATACATAGATATTGATAGTAATATCAGAAAAGTAACAGATTTTTTAAATTTTAACGCTATTAGTACCTACATGTTGATAAAAAATTTTACAATTACAAATTTAATCAATGTATTAATCGATACTCACGTGCAATCATTACTTTTCCCACATATTCCTATTTTAAACAACGGAGGAATTGATTTCATTTATTTAAAGATCAGTAAATACATTATTTGCAATTCAAAAATTCAAAAATTCATAAAACCGTATTTCAAAAATCAATACATGCAGCAATATTTTTCGATAAAAAAATCGACTACGGCTAAATTGAGCAGTATGAATTAATTATTTATAATAAATTATTTCAACCAATTAAATTTAATATAACTTTTAAAATTATAAATGTAGTAGATTAGGAAAGGGTCTGTACCTCCCCCCGAGCACCCTTACTAGTTCAATTATTAACGAATGAGAATTGAGTATCATGCTATATAAGGAGGTGGGTGAGTTGTTGAATTCATTCCTCTTTCTTACGATCTCTGCTACGGTCGTCTCCTTAACACCCTTTCTCTCATTTCTTTTAATTTACGTGTCCTAATTATTTCACCACTACACTATTTAAATCTTTATCTTTTGTGTTTCTATCATTATATTTAGAGTAAGTGCTGTATACTATTTAATTATTTAAAACTTTAATAATTTGTATTAAGAATAAAGTGTTATAAACTTTTTAAATTTATTTTTCGCAGTCGTTTTAAAAAATGTGCTGTCGCTCAAGAGTCATGCCAAATATCTAAAAAAGTTATTGCAAAAATTTGTATAAATCATAAATGTATTGCTTAGGAGCAATGCCCAATACTTGAAATATTTTTTTTTATTATGTTTAGACTGCGTTTTTCTATTGAAGAGCAGTCAGTTGAGTCTTTAGAGATCACCCATCCTCTTGTATCTGTGATAACTCCTCCCTCTAAACTGAATAAGTATTCAACTGTCTGCTCAAAGGAAGTCGACACATTCATCTCGACGTGGTTTCCAATTTGCAGATTTCACTGTCGAAAAATTTAATGGATGGATCCAAGTTTCTAAGAATTTCTGAAGGTGCTTATTTTTTTCAAACGCTCAAATCTCTCGAGCGTTAACCCCTCCAACAGTCTCATCTCTACAGTGGAGCCTCTAGATTTAAGAGTACAACCATCTTTTTCAATCACGACGATCGCCATTGTCAGTTGTCGCAGCCTCCCCAAAACCTGACCAAGAATGGTTGGATTTAATGAAATTGTTAACAGGTACGCTGGATTCTGTAACTGGGGCATCGTGAATATCTGCACCGTCAGTTCAGACTGGATCTCCAGAACCTACTTCACTTACAATATTTATCCAACCAGCTACCCACTCTGACTTATTGCGACGATGTCCACGGTCAGTAGTAGAAGCCTCTTTCAACTATGATCAAGAATCGTCAGACTGGATAGAGTTGATCAGATGCCCCCTGGATTCTGGAACTAAGGCATTGGGACTACCAGCACCGACAGTTCCAGCTTCATTGCAACAATCTGCGCCGTCAGTAGTAGCAACCTCTTCCTACTTTGGTAAAAGATTGTGAGACTGGATGGAGATGAGGCGCGCATCGCAACTACCAGCAACGTCAGTTCAAGCTTCGCCTCAAAGAAATGACTTTGACTTGGACGTTTTTAAGTAGGCTTTTCTGGAAGATGCTGGAGATGAATGTCGCACTGTGCCTCGTGAGATGGGTGAAAGATCTTCTGACTAACTGATATGCATGTGTCCGTTTTCAAGAAGCAACGAGCAGATACCGCCCTATAAAAAAATTTGACTTTCGAAAAGATCTGTCCTATCACCTACGCTATGGCTGATATATGTCAACGATATCGCCAGAACATGGCAAGACGAAATTTTATCCCTCTATGCGAAAGATACTGCCAAGGCAACCAAATTATCAGCAGAATCGATGCAGGAATCTCTGTACAAACGTAAGATGTGGTACGACATATGGAAGGTAAATGTTTCTACTGCAAAAACTGAATGCATGCTAGTTAGCCACGACAGTGAACAAGCAGATGCAGCGTCAAGATCGATGATTGCACGACTCTCGATCCTTAAGGCTTTGGCAGGAGGATAGAGGATATTAAGAACTTTTTTCTCCAGTATGTACGACCTGGTGGTGAGTAATCTATAGGTGCCTTGGCGAAATTTCTGCTCCAACTTAGTTATCCAGAAACTTCAAGTTACCACTAATAGACCATCTAAAATTATCTCAGGATGACTAAGGTCTACACCCATTGAGATGCTACAAAAGAGGCCAATGTGGACTTGCTGACTGACAGCAGTAAGCTAAGAAAAAGCACTCAGGCAAAGTGAGGCGCCCATTAAAGGATCAACCCTAAGTACCAGCCCTGAGAGACTTAACGGATGGCACAGGAGGACGGATGCAATGTAGTTGGCGAAAGATGGGTACCAAACGTGTGAGAGACATGGGATCTGAATACTTGGCTCCAAGGATAAGATAAAGAAAACCCCGTGCATTGCCCAATGGAAGTGGACGAATGACAACACATTTATCAATAATCTAAAAACATCATGCAACAGAAAAGAACCAGAAGAATTAAAACTGGTTAAAGCAAACGAGACTTACGCAAAATATGAAGATTACTACCCGAAGGCTTACACAGATGTATTTGTGGCAGCAAACGGTGCTGCAGGAGGCGGTTTCGCATTGATTTTTAGAAAGGGGAGAGACTGGCGGAAGAAAGCAAAGCTTTTGAAAAGCGTTTGAATTTTTTTAAACATTCCAGAATGGCAGAGGTATGTGATCTTCACAGACTCTAAATTTGCAATTGAGAAACTTAATCAAGGCCCGATCAGACAGAACGATGAAGCAGGTTTGCGAGCCTGGAAGAACCTCCAGAAGCTCAGTCAATCAGGGAGACATATCACCTTCCAGTGGTTCCCAGTATACTGTGGTTTTGTGGGAAATGAATAAGCAGACTGACTAGCAGTAGAGGGAGTACCCAAAGATCAACAGGAAGTGCGACTACCTCTTAGAGTCGCCAAAGCAAGAGTACGGAAAAAACCTCGGGAAAACAACGCAAGAGTAAGAGAACGACAACCGTCCGACCTTTTGGTCGGTAGAGGGGATGCGAAAACTTAATCTACATTTCTAATCGGTGACATAGAGTTGTACAATAATGCTAAACTTTTTAAAGATATCTCTCCACTTTCAAATGACTTTACACATTTTTCTGGTTTTCTTCCAGTGTTTGCAGACTTCACAACCCCTCGGAAGAATTTGGAGGCTCCTCCTCCTCCTTAGGCCTCTTTCCAGTTGAAAAGGCAGAAGAAAGTACGCGGTACTCCCCCCGCACACCTATCCCTCGAAAATGAATCGACTCAACGATTATAACTAGCTCTTATTTGACAATGAATTTAATCACTGAAACAATTTGTTTAGAAATAGACACAATAAAGAGAAAAAGTCTTACTGATTGTTGGAGAAATCCTTGCCTAATCAGACTAAATATTGTAACCAAAATAATAAATGTTGTATTATCGTATATTTATTTATATGTGCAATTTGTGCAACCTTTTAAATGGTTTACTTCCGTCCCTCTGAATAGAAGTGGTTATTATATTATTTTTATCTTTTATATTTTTAATACTTATTTGTCGGGACAGTTACAATCAGAAACATGATAGACAGCATTCCATTTACAAATTTAGAAAGCAGGGAATATTTCAGGGTCATATTGCTTTGTACTATCACGAATTGTTGATTGGTTGAAACGATAGAGGTTTGACTTTTACCCCTAATTCATTGATAAACGTTTCCGTTTGCCACCAGGTGTATCAAAATATAAGTACTATAGGAAAAATTCTGTAATATAAAAGTTATGACAACTTCGAGATTTATATCAGGTCACATAATACACAATTTACCAGTCAAAAAAATAAAAAAGTAAGTTTCTCCGTGCATTTTACACTATGCATATTTGGTGCTCGCATATAATAGCGGGTAATATTTGGTTGTTTAATTGAATGAATCAAACAATTGAATTGAGCTGTAGCAGGCAGATTAAAGTTACCGCGAAACACTTTATTGACACATGTAGATGAAATTATTGAGCGCAAGTGAAAATAAGACCGTTTTTCTAAATATTCTTTAATAAATAAAAATATATCCCATAATCTTTCTCACTAAAATTACAATATCTATAAAGAAGAGTAGGAAGGAGTCAATTAAAACATTCACAAAAAAGCATAATTAAAAGTTTAGAGATATATTAAAAGTAATTAAGTCAAATTAAACACGTATTCCTCGTTGTGGACAACTGAAAAAATGAATTGATATGGTCCAAAATACAGATATATTTTGAGGAATCATGCAGAGATGTATTGACGGGGACGTAATCATCATTTTGGGCCATTTATAATACGAAAGAAATTCTAAAAAAGTAATATCGGCGCCTGCGACTACTGCTTTTGCTGCGATGGGTGCTGCAGCTGTTACCAATGCAATAAATTGAGGGATAAACGTTGAAAAAATATCACCCTTTCGATTGACTAAAATTTGTCGAGATTTTTTTTAACATCTTACGCTTACTTTAGTCTCGCGACGAATGTGAGAGACAGTTTTTGTCAAATTTGCATATTAATTTTCTGTTTGGTCCAAGTTTTTTCTTTAGTCTTCTATCCTTCTTTAAGTGGTTATAGGCAATCTGCGTTATTGCTCGTATATTCTGAAGTGTTGCCTTTTAGTGAGATTTGTGCAGAGTTTTCTATCTCTGCTGCTTTTAACGAGTTTAATAACAAATTTCCTAGTCTGTTGTTCTCTGTGGAAGTTCTATGTTTATATTATTGAGCTGCATTTCTACCGATGTTTTATAGCATTTTATAATAATATATTTAATATTGTTTAAAACTCTTTGATGATAGCATGTAAACGATTTGTGGTTTTTCTTAGGTAACATATTTGCTCGTATGCATAATTCTTCAGGTGTTTCCTAATTAAAACCTATAAAAAGTTATGCATATGGTTTCCTGGCAGTTGCATATCCATATCCTTTAGGTTAGAAATTTCCAACATCTAGGATACGTTTGACGTAAGAGGACATCAATCTGACTTGCATTGCGTGGATTTTTAATTAAGACTATATTATTTTTGAGTATTAAGAGTATGTGTTTGAGCCTCTTTACCTCCTTGAAATAGATTCTGTGTGATTGAAATAACAGTACAGTGTATGTGATGAACTAAACGTGTAAATAAATTGCTGAAAACTTTTAAGTTTTCTATTTCATTCATTAAAGCATCTAAAACAACTAAATGATAGGGTTCAACGATATCGATAACGATTCAGGCAATCCCTTGAATATACAGTATTCATCGCTGTTAATTTTTGTTCCCTCATATTGACTTCCGGTGAACAATTGTATATGTCTTGGTGGTTTATCATATATTCAATTACGGTAAGTAATACAATTTTCAAATTTTTTTTCCAGACATGCTCGGTCATCAGAATCAGATCAGATCAAATATATTTTTTTCGTAAGAGCTATCACAATGTATGCTATATCATCTCTTTTGTGGTCTGATGTGACCAACCTACTTTTGCTATTTATGACTAAGAATAAAATAAGTTTTTTGTTTGAATAAGTACTCACATTATTTTATTTATATGTCGTTCGTATGATCGACGTATTATTATGTGTACGGACGAACTTATCCAATAGACTTTATAGAATTTTATTTTAATTCGATATATATATATATTATATCTTACTAGTTATATCTTTATAGTTAACTGTGACGTCTATGACGCATTCTCATAAATTGATATTGTAATTATTTTTATTCTTAATCGTTTACTAACATAATCTATCTAGATAAACATTATTACGTTATCGTTTTCAATTTTATTCATGTGAAGAATAAAATTTAATAATCAATTAATTTTTTCAAATACATTTATTATTCTCACGATAGACAGTAGACAGCTCCGAATCTATGAATTATTGTAGGGAATGCGCACATTTCTAAAACTCTCAAATTCGATACCTATTTCAACTTTTTGGACTTCTTAGAACATTGTTCCATTTTAAGTTTTTTTAATTGATTAAAAGTCAATTTATTTATGCACAATTTATTTATATAAATAAAGTTTTACACAACAGATATAACCATAGATTGTGACATTGTGAGAACATCAGCTCTCATTCTATTTGCTAAGCTTTAAGCCAAAAATCAATAATTGTGGCAGTCAACTAAGATTATTAATGTATATTAATATATATATATATGTATGAATAAAGTTCATACTGTTAAACATAACTAATGTTGCTATGATGAACAGAAGCACAAAAGTAACTCAAATTGAAAAGTTTTTCAACTTAATTCTCTGAAGTTTATTATATTTGGTAAGTCTGTCAATATTGTAGGCAATACTGTCTTTTCACAGTTAGGATGCCCGTTCTACAGTTAAGAGAGTTGAAGGGTAGAAGAAGAAAATACATTAATATGGAAACAAGGTTTAGGGAGTCTAACACTATGCGGAATCATAGTGTTAGAGAGTTTGTGGTAATTGGTCTTTAGGCCGGCACTTACATACAATGAATTGATATATAATTTAATTCTAAAATTAGTGAAATATTTAAATTGATTATATTTTTAAAAACAATAACTGGGATTTGAACTCTAAGTAATAAACCTTTTCGGTTTCAATGTAAAGGATGTTTAAGGATATAAAAAAAATTTAAAACTTAAGGATATAAATATAACGGACATAAAAAAATAAAATACTTATTTTCAGTTTTGTGTTCTATATTACTTAACACATGTTATAAATTACCATTTTCCAATTCGACAACCTCTAAAATAATTTTATATTTATATGTATTATTTTTTAGTCAAAATTTAGTTTTTTATGAATGATAATATTTTAAATTTCATAATAATTAAAGAACAATTTATTAATGTTACTTATGATCGATTCGTTAATTCTACAAGTGTTGCATTTTTTGATTAAGCAGATACATTTATATAATTATAATCATTATAATTATTACTAAATATAAATAATTGATTTCTTACTCAAGTGATTTAACAAGAAGTTTTGTTTGTAGAAAGTCAAAGCAACCAAGGGCCTGTTCTTTTAACTGGTCCAAATCGTTCATCTTAATGAGTTGATACGGTATCTCCATGATTGCTCTTCTTAATGAACTGTCTTTCTTCAGTTGTTCTTGTGTTGATTTGTGATCCACTTCTAAGATTTACATATTTTTATTGTTATTATATAATATTTTTTTTAAATATGTAATATTCTAAATTAAAAAAAAATCAATAAATATAACTTTTTGCATTGCAATATATATTAAATAATAAGTTTTTAGATTTATTTAAAAATATGTAATTTTTTAGGTGCGATAATAGGGTGTGATCGAATGATACATAACTATATTTTATTGTGTATTCAGCGTATAATTTATTGGACCAATAATATTTTCATAGAATTTCAGGCACAGGAAAAACATACAATGAATATAATCTCGGACAAAGGACAAGCCTTGGGGTACACTCAATTGAAGAATTATTTATTTTAACAGTTTGAAAACAATCCCTTAGCCTATAAACGATGAAAAAACACATTTTTTAAAAATCTGAAACAATAAAAGAGGCGCTCGATAAGTATTATACTGTCCACTGTGTCAAAGACTGCTGAAAAATGTAGGAAGATAGCACACTATGAATTTCTGTGAGCGATGGCCATATCATTGTCTATGTTAATTAATATTAATTTTTTTTTTCATTTCAGTGCATGCAATATACTCAATATTTTTTGATAGAAGAGTGAGGATGGAGACAGGTAGATAATTTTCCGATCGACAGCGTTGAAATTGGGTTTCTAAATAAGTGGAAAATTTATCTATAGTACGCTTTTTACATTAAGAAATAGCTCCAGCAGTTATTGATAGGTTGCTTTTTTAATTGGTTTCTTAATAAGCCAGGAAGGAATTTTATCTAGAGGACTGGATGTCGGATTTGCATTATCAAGTATCATTCTGCATCATCGATAGGGAGCATGCTGGATTAAACGAATGACGTATAAATAACTAAACACTTCGTACGCGAAATAATTAACAAATTTGTATGCAAAAAATGTTCAGAATGAGTAGATGGAAGTGACTGGGGTGGGGGTAAGTTGTAGACATCAATGAATGAATAGCTGACCAGAAACATTATGTGACGTCATATTGCTCTTAAATAAAACTAGTGTATATTATTGTTTAACATATTAAATGGTGCGTTTTAATATCGTTTTTATTACAGACTGATTTCCTTCCTTTAAGTTTAATATTTATAATTTTAAAAGTGCTTGACCTGTTTGACTATCTCAATATTTTATGTGACGAGCTTGACGAGATTGACTACTTCAATATGTTAATTTAAAATTTGACAACTTGAATAATTCAACTATTTATGTTGCAATATATTCTAACTCATAAAATTAAGATTTTTTATATTTAAAGATTTCAATAATACGTATAAATGAGCCAATGACTAATTCTATATAATAAAATTATGTTAAACATATTATTTTAAATTTAGTTTAAACTACTAAGTAATTACATACTTTTCCAAGTTTTGTAGTAATCCACAATTCCCTGACGAAACTTCAAGACGTCATTTGTTCCACAATACTTTTCTTTGGCGGCTTCAATAAATTGGCGATGATACCAATAAATTATTAAAATGCCTTCATTGTCTCTTTCAACTGTTTATAAAATGATATTACGTTATTAAAAAATGTTAAACATTTTATAACCAGTTTACTTACCCAAATATTCTTTAATATCGTCCAATAACCTTACAAGGAGCAGTGGAGGCAAACGTTCAACGGGAACCTCCCAATGTTCACACAAGCCTTCGCGGACTTTGTCATTGGCATAAAGAATTTCTTCCAAGTCATTTTCGCTTAGGCCAACTCTTGATGATGTCAAAAATCCAAGTGTATGACTAACAAACAGTTTACCGTGTTCATTCTCAAGCTTAAAATATAGAATTTATAATAAAAATTTATACACAAATGTAATAGTTTTTTTTAATTTTTTTATTATTATTAAAAAAATGATATATTTTATCATATTACTTTATCAAACCGACAAGAAATCATTCTTCTAACGGTAGGTTCCAGTTTGCAATCACATTCTGGTGAATAGCTGTGCCAGAAACGACTTTCTTGTTCACAAAGTCGCAGAAATAGCGGTAAACTTTCATTTTTAAATGCTTGGATGACCTTTTCCATCTGATCACGAGTCATAGTCCGCTTGTCTATTTCAAGCCAATTGGTGAAAATATCTTCAGCTGTGTCATCTGATAAGCATTCCATTTCAATAAAATTGTTAGAAGGAATTTCAAGATATCCCTGAAATATAAATGATGTAACACAAATATCCTACAAAAGTTGTTTCAGCAGTTTCATTTTGTGGTACTATATATTCTTAATAATTCAGTTTTACTGTTTTTTTACGTAATTAATTTTAATGAACAGTTGAAAAACTTCAACAAAGCATATAAATTGTTTCAATTTGTGATTTTGTCATTCATTAATAATCTTTTATATATTGATATTCGATAATTATCCGAATAATCAAGTTGATTTGTGATTTCTACAATTGTTTAAAAAGAACATATTTTAACATTTACGAAAATCGACAAATCCTTTAATATGTAACTGTATCTACTGAAACTTTACTTCTTTATAACAGAAACTGTATCTAAGGAGGATTACCTATTTGTTACAATTAAACTATTCTTTTTCATACACTATTAGACTGTTTATTGAGAGAAGTATGTACATTAATTATTCAAAATTTAGAAAATAATTTGATTATTTTTTATTAAATAACAGGAAATTACAAAGGTTTATGAAAATAAGTTTATTAAAAACGTATTCAATGATATAATCAAATTTTCTTGGGTTTTTATAAAAAAAATTTTTGAAAACACTGAAATCTTTTGAACGATACAATATTATATGAAGAGTATAGGCTTTGTTATAGAGTAAAGTTTTTAAAGTCTTTATCATAAATATTGTTTTAAGCGTTTTAAAAAAATTGATTATAACGTTCAGCTACATTTATATTTAAGTACTAATAATGTATTAAATTATAATACTTACTGTTTAATTTAGATAAATTGTTATATTCTTAAGTTGTAACAATCATTTTAATTAAATAACTATGTTTTAAAAAAATAATAGATAACTTCAAAACAAATTAAAAAATAGTGTTGCAAAATAGAAAATAAAAAGAATTTTAGGAGGTTGTAAGTATGATGTAAGTTAAGGGGTATTGCATTGTTAATAAAAAAAATTATTAAACTTTTTAAATAATTAATAAATAAATAATTGCTCTGGAAATTTGACAAAAGCTTTTAATAAAAATTATTAAGATGATTACATAAACCTTGAATACAAAATGTTTCCTAAACGTCGTAATAACTGCAATAATGTATCGTGATCATTGCTTTTTAGCAGGTAGGGAATATTGTCTTCAATCTTTGTTTCTACTAGAATAGAAGCATGTATATTAAGCTAAATTTAATTGTATAACAAATTTTTTTAGTAAATCTGCAATTATTCTGTTTTATTGAATAATTATAACTATAAACTATGAAATCTACTTTATAGCTACTTAAAGCTACCGATTTGGATAGTGTATTTCATAAGCATCACTTATATTTACAATTTTACAATTATTCTGATTGACAAAATTTTAAATTAATTGTTACATTTATTCTCTACTTTAAAAAAATATATTTTTGATATTTCTTATTTTAGAAGTGATCATTGATTTTTTCCCGAACTTTAACTGCAATTCAATATTTCAGACGTCAATTGTCTTCGATGTTTTAAGAAATGTTTAGAATCGTTTGGAAAAGGTGAAAATTATGCGATGAGAAAAGATTTTAAATGTTTAAGTTGAACCTGATAATAAAACTATGATTTTAGTTGGACAAAGTTAAATATAGAAATAGCAAGAAATTTGTATATAATTGCGCAATTTCTTGTAATTGGATTTTCAAGAAACTCTCAGGCTATTTGACCACCCTGTGTATTTAAATATTACATTGCATTAAGTATAGAACAGTGACTGGTTACATTTTTCGGTGGTTGCTTTTGATTGACATTGTAAATCACTAATCGAGGACAAATACGTTACAGAAGTTGATCTGCCCTCTCATTAGAGAAACTAAATCATTTATGAAACACTACGTTTATTAGCAAACATAATTTTAAACTAAAAACATTATGGTCATAATTGTCCGATAAAAACAAATTTTTATGGGAAGTCAAAGTGGAAACAAAATTTGAAAATGAAAACTTAGATCAGCATTAAGTCGGGCTTAAAGATTATATATCTTTATTGCTATTCGACTTGTAATTGTAAACTATGTTAAAGTCTTATAGTCTTTATTGATGTTGTCTTTTTTCATACAATATTGTAACAATTTATTTAGAAATATTTGGAATTCCAAAACCTTTACCTTGACCTACATCTAAAATTGTTGGTGAAACACAATCTCTACAATAATTGTTATAATAGATGTAGTTAAAATTAATTTATGAAACAGAAACACTGTTGATTTACTACAATTATTTGTAAAACTTAATATTAAGTCTATCTAAATAAAATAAATTTTAATATTATGACTCATAGAAAAGAATGTTACAATTATTTAAAAATGTTGTGAAACAGAATAATTGTACATTTTTTACTACAAGTCTGCACTGTTACAGGCCCCAGACACACAACTTACGAATACATAAAATAATGTTATATTTTTAAACATATATATTTCTCACTTTTAAATTTTCCATCACTTCATATTTTGTTTCCGGTAATGTTGAGACTATTAACTTAATATTTGATGGCAATTTTTGTGGCAGCCAGGAACAATTTCGTCCGTCAAATTCTTCATCCAATTGATCCAATGAATCAAGTATGAGGACAAGAGGCGACTCCAATCTCCACATTTCAGAAATTTTGGTCAGCAAGTTGTGGAAGTAGTCAATGAGTTTGTGATAATCCTTTATAAAAGAAACCAAAATTTCTTCTTGATTATTAATGAAAAAATGAATTTTAATAGATTTAATATTTAAGTTAATATTTTTTTTTAAATTTCTTATTTAGCTTACTGTAGGAACACTATCATTATCAGAAGTAACACTATTTGTGGGTGCAATTGTCAGAAGCTGGTCTACCAAACTGGTGATCAAATGATGAATAGATCCACTCTTCTCGGTTGTACCAATAAATCTAAATGTTTGAAAAATATATATATATATAGTAAAGCATAATTTTAAGCATTTCATAGAATCTTGTGTATACACAATATGAGACACAGTTACAAAGTTACGGTTAAATTCACTAAGTCACATTTAGGATGTTTATCTGACAGGTTAATAAAATAGACATAACCATTTAATGTTATTACTTTAAATCACTGAGATTCAAAATAGTTCACACGTTCAATATATAAATATATAAAAAGGATGCTAACCGCTAAGAAACACATAAGAAAAGGTGAATACAGCAAAAGCTTTATATGGACAAAACTTTGTTATTAAAAAACTTCTTGATAAGCCCCAGAAGAAGATACAAGGTCTGATTATCAATTACACAAATTCAAAAACATATATTACTGTCCAATATAAAGTCCGTTGATCATAACTTTATACAAAAACTACAGCATCAACAAGAAATTAAAAGGTCAACTTTGACAGACAAAAAATAACAATTTAACTATTATAGTTTTTAAAATATTCATTATATCTCTTAATTTTGACAACCTTGAATAGTTTATTTACTATAAAATAATCTATATGATATTTTGTTTCTATCAAAATTAATTTATTTTAAAACATTTATTTGTATATCATAATAACAAATATGGAGATATTTAAACTTTTATCTACCTTGGGGTTCCTGGGTTCCCCCACAGCATTTTGAATGTTGCTTTAATTTTTTAAAAAAACAGTATTAATTTAATTAAAATTTGTTGACATATATATTTTTATTAGGTTTACTTAGAACAGATAAAAACAGGTGATATAAAACAATTGAAGAATCCAGAACTCTAACTAAAATTCAATCTGTTAGATATAAATGGTATTCAATGATTTTAGGAATGTTTGGAGTCGTTTGTAAAAGGTGATCATTATGCGATTAGAATAGATTTAGAATGTATAAGTTAAACATGATTATACATAGCGAAATTACACCCTACTAAGAAAAAGATCAATCTAGTTTCAAAAATATATTTACAAGTATTAATACTATAAAATTTATTACTTTCAAACACAATAATTTTTAAATTGTGAATATTAAAATGTATTTAAAATATATATTCCGATATATGAGTAATTGAAAAACGTATATATATATATTAAATTGAAAAATCATAAAATTTTTATATTGATTATCATTAGGAAGCAGTGCGGATAACTCCTCAATCAAAGAAAAGATTCGCCAAACGCTGATAGATGCATCTGATAGAGAGTTTTGCAGAAACGAGGATCAGTTACTTTTGATATTAACATCCAAAAATATAAACGTTGGTTATTTTGGATTCAGAATAATGTTTTTAGATAACTGCTTACGTTTGTAATGACTATGTTAACTCGTACTTTTTTCTTAATTACAGCCAAATATTTCTATTACTGTTAAATCGTACTTTTTCAATTACTGATAATCGTTATTATTATTTTTTGACTGATAAAAAACAATAGATATATAATTTAAAATGAAATAAAATAATATTAATTTTGTTATTACAATTATTGAGAATCAAAATCATTCCCAAGTTCAATGTACTTATTATGTACATATGAAAAGATTATTAATAAAAAATAAAACTCACCTGAGGTAAATACAGAATAATAGGTAAAAGGCCAACAAATATTGGAGATTATATTTTCTGTTACACGATACACGATATTTTACTATACAATATAAAACCGTTGTACAACACCAAGCAAAATATAATGTCAACTATGACAAATGGAAAAGATAATTTGAAACTATATAGTAATATAGTTTGGCAAATATTTTCTTCATCTTTTAATTTGGAAACCCTAAAATTTTTTATTTACATTTAAATATTGTATGTGTTGTTTAGTCTATCTCAAAATAAAAATGTTCTAGATATATAAATATAATAAAAATTAAATATCTATAAATATATTTATTGTCAATTATTTATGAATATATTATAACAAATATAGTCAAACAGAAAGTCCCAAGCAGTTGAAGATTTGCATACCTAGAGAATTGTACCCTCTACAAAGTCAATTTCGACGATTTAAGATATACTAGAAAGCAGAATTTACAAATATAAGGAGACATAAAAGAAAGAGAAAGACTATTTTTAATATGTAATTAAAAAAATTTATTTATTAATTTAATTTCTAAATCAACTGAAACATATGAAATTTATTTTACTAAAACTGAATATGATTTTAGTTACCGTAAAACAACGACACCTTTTTCACATAACCTCTCCATTATTTTGTGAGCGATCATTGCCATCAGACTTGTTTTCCCAGATCCTGATTTTCCATGTAAGACGAGCGGATGACGAATATTGTCACCTTTGACGTATTCAAAAATTTTCTGAAATAATATATATAAATTCATTTTATTATTTAAAAATTTAAACATCGTTAAAATAAATAAGTTTAATCTTTAATAAAAATAGTATACGTTATAAATAAGAAACTTATTTTAGAATTATTTAATTAACATTGCGGTCACAAGAAAATATTCAGCTTTTAATATTAATTATTAAACAATAATTTAATATATATTACAAATTATTCGATTTATATAATTGTTAGCATGATAATATATCTACCTCCAACATATTTTCACATCCGCGAAAAGATTTCACTTTTTCTTTGCAAAATGTGGCATGCTGGATAACTTCAACGTAAAGTGAATCCATTTCAGTGAGATTTTTGATTCCCTGATCAATTTTTGCTTTCATCATTTTCTCAAAATCATCTCCAAATTTTTTCAAATATTTACACCAAATACTTTGATCGTCTTGATTCGCGACCTGCTTTACTTCTGAAGTAGTCAAATATTCAGATATAATTCTTCATAAATAATAAATACTATTTTTGTCATAAAATAAAATTTTTTCTACCTTCCCATTTTAAAGAATATTCGACAATGTTCTTCTGTGACAACTTCAAGGAAATCTTTTTTTTCAGATCATCAAGCATTTTTCGAGCCTCATCTATTATTTCTTGAGTTTCACCGCTAAATTCTGTTTTAATTTAAACATATTATTTATTAACAAAATTTTTTCTATGTTTATTATTTGTCACTGCTTAGTGCGCCTCATATTAAAATATATAAAAATAGCAAGTATTATATATTGTTCACCGTAAAATACTTTCACATTTGGTGTTACTGGTTGATCCGCAATATCACAGATATTTCTATATAACCAGAAAGTGTGTTCCTCAGCCTGCGGATCATCCAATATTCCTTTCACGATTTCGGACTCTGTCACTAAGAATGTAACAATTAAGAATAATAGTTTCAATTTAATGGTTCACATAAAATAAATAAACAAAAATACATGTTTCAATATTTAAAAAATGAATAATATATTATGAATAATATTTCATTATTTATTACCTGAGATGGCATATTTCATCCATTTTTCTTCAGGCAGAGCAGATTTGGCAGCTGTTAGAAGAATTTTTCGCAATTGATCCAAATCTTTGTAATATTTGTCTTCTGCCTATCGATATAAAAAAGTTAGGGTAATTAGTAATTAGTAAATTTGTATTTAAAATTTTCTTTAAAACAATAATATTTTAGTTATGTTATTTAGTTATTATTCTTAGTTAATTAAATGTTATATAATTACCTCTTTCTTCTTGATTTCATCGTTCTCATTCATAAAATCATGATATATGTTGCTGACAGGTTCAACCAGATAGGCCGGGGGGACTGAATTTTTGTCGAGTTTGTACCATCTTTGGAAATCATTTTACACATAAAAAAAATATAATGGTAATGTGAATGTGAATGTGAATGTCAATGTCAATGTCAATGTCAATGTCAATGTCAATGTCAATGTCAATGTCAATGTCAATGTCAATGTCAATGT
>JAUZNC010057583.1:0-12588 GCA_034780395.1 Vannuccia rotundouncinata | reverse complement strand
TTGCACAATTAAGAACTACAAATATGATTAATTATGTTACTACTAAAATTTAAATCCTGAAAGATTATTTTATAAAATTAGTCAATATAAAGGTTTCTGTATAGTAAAATTATGAATTTTCATATACATAACACATTTATATATAACAGAAAATATTCATCTGAAAATTAAATATCAAAATATAACGCTTCTAAAGTTTGTATCGAAATAATTTTTTAAATTTTTGTATAATTCAAACATAACAATCCAATTAAACTGATGAAAACGAACTTTTATAATTTGATCCAAGAAGCTGACGGATTTCGACACAAATTTGTGTTGTTAATAAATAAAAATCTGTTTATTCGATTCATCTTAAAAAGACGAGGATATTGATAAAAGTTAAACTATTTAAATATGAGAAATATAAAAAATTTACTAAAAGATTTTTACGATAAGATTCCAACAATTACTGTAAATTAATAATGTGAATATGTGTAAAAGAATAGTGTATTGGTATATAATTAATTAAAGTGAAAATAGGTTGTAATACTAAATAAAAAGAAAATTAAAGAATTCAAATAAATTTGAAAAAGCTCCTAAGACAATAATTTGTATATTATTTCGTGGTCCTTCCAACTTTATATATAATTTTATTGATTCCAATTAAAAAAAATTAATTTTCAAAGTTCGTAACGCAAACCCATAGGATTCAATCAATAATGAATAACCAATAATTACTGTATACAACCTGAATTAGAAATAATTATATGCTTTTTTAATTAGCCAATTTTATTAGAAAGGATCACGAAATAATAATCCAAAACTCTATTCAGGTTTTACTAATTTAGCTAGGTTCGTTTCATTTTTAATATATAAATATTTCCACAAATTAGTTAAATACCAATATACTATTCCTCTAGATAACAATAAAATTATGATCTGATTAAAACCGTTTAGATGAATCGTCTTCGATGGTCAGGGGTGTGAGGAGAATCAGTTTGGAAAGTCCACGAACTTTCCTCTTTCTCTTCATCTGGAAAAAGGAGCAGGAGCTTCCGACGTCTTCCGAATGGTTGTGAAATCTGAAGATACGAGAGGGAGAGGGGGAGAAGACACATCAAACTTATAGAGTCCCTCTACAATATAGAGACATTTTCAACAGGTTGAGTATTATTGTCCACTTTAGTGCCACTTCGATTGCTTAATGTCGGACTTTTACAATTTTGAAGTTCAAACTCGCTACTTCGCCAGTATTTCCGTGCTGTCCGATATATATCCCGTTAAGACGTTGTAAACTAATTATAAAATAGGCTAGCACAACATTTATTCTCATTATATGGAGAAATATTACATGATAATGGTTTATTTAATTTACCACAATTAATTTCATGATAGATAGTTTTCTCACTCACTTTTTTTTTCATAGTCAGATATGACCTGCTTAGAAAATCTGAGTCGACGAGTCGTTTTCCACTTGCATGGAGGAGGGAGTAGTGATCATCAATTTGGGGAGAACTCTAATTTTCCTCGAACTCCTTAGTTGGAAGGGCTTCTTCGCGAGAGTAATGAAGTCCGCCGAAGATTGAGCTTTATTTTCCAAATTGTCCATATTCATCATGAGACAAGTGGATTAAGTTTTGGTCCTTTCAATTGGATCATAGCGAACTTGGACGATTGTCAAGTTTAAACTGGCGACTTAGTCAAAATTGATATCTTACCGCGCCTATATCTTTTAACTTCATTGGGTTGCCAGTCCAATTGAAGCTTGTCCCGGTGCATCCAAGATTTACCAAGTATATGTCGGCAGTCTCTATGAAACTTGCTGGCAAATTTGGTCTAGCTATGAAGATCTCTCTCAGAGGTTTTGGAAGTCATATAAAGCTTTCATCGGGTTGTATAAAAATTCAGTTTATTTAATTAACGCTTTAGACTCCACACATACGATATTGGAGATGAGACGATGTTGAAATTTGTTCATCTCAGGAGTGTAGGTATATCCGAGAACCTCGGGTGGATTTCACATCGATAAAGTGAAGAGACTTATTTTGGAACTTAACGCATCGATAAGGACCAACCTCCTGAATATCGGGGATTAGCGGTAGAAATGTCGCCTCGACTATGGTATCAAAAGTAGCGTCCATTGTAGTGGAGAAAGAGACTGGGAGACAAACTTTGCAGAAATCAGTGGTAAGAATTGAGGTTGACCGGAATGAGTAGGAGAGACGTCAAGCTTGAAAATAATAAAATAATAAATAAATAAATATAAAAAAAAATATATATATATATATATTTTGGGCATTGCTCATGTACCTTGATTGTGATTTATACAAATTATAATCTATTTGAAATTTGATCGTGGCTTTTGTGCAATAACACATTTTTAAATGGCTTTAAAACAATATATAAAAAAGTATGTTAAACTATTGGAAATTTGAATGTGGCTCCTGGGCCCTGATATGATTAATGTGAATTTTTCATATGACTTGTAAATAATACATTTTTACACTTTGATTTCTTCGTTGTGTCTTTGAATAATGAAATTTGACATTATTATTAATAATTTGGAGCATATTCGATATTCTAAAAGTAATCTGAACGTTGAACATTACTAATATTAATACTATTCGCTAAGTTACAAGAAATATAGATATACATGCTTAATTCAGTTAATAAAATATTAAAATTATTTATATATGGAGTATTGAAATGTGTAATTGTCAGAACTGTAATTAAGTTAGTGGTTTCTATTATAGACGTACAGACGTATTTAGTTGACAAGAACTAAAATAATGAGAATAATCATAAAACATAAATAAATCAAAACTTGTTTTGTATTGAAATTGTTAATAATTTTATAAAATATAAATTAAATTAAATTTTTAATGTCATCAATACAAACTTTAAAAAATAGAAAAATGTTTGTTTTGTACGTTATCCGTGAGAGATTATTATACAGATTACAAATTAAGTAGCTTTGCAAATATCAAAATCATTCTATGATAACATAGTTAGTTGCCATTTTATTATTTTAAAAATTTCCTCATTTAAAAAAATTATTGAGATGTCCCAAAAGTGTTCAGTTTCAGTAATTACTAATTAATCTGCAGAGAATCCTACCTATCCAAGAGAATTTATCCCAATTTAAGATTTTTTTTAAAGTTATAAAATCTTAAATAATTTTTTTAAGAAATTGAAAAATATTTGTTAAAGAGATATAGTTTTCATAAGAAATATGATAACTAAATTAGCTTAACAACACTGAACATCCTTTATTGAAACAAAAAACATCTACACCAATTTAAAATAAGAGCAATCATAATTAAAGCAATTCTGACAGATAAATATTTCTAAATCAACATTTAACAGATAGATACAATTGATAATTTCATGGTTATACAATTTTATATTACTTTATACTTTACAAACAATATTAATAATCCGACGTAGAATTTGATTCAGACCATGTTGGCCAATAAGCTAAGATATTATTGTATAATATTTAATTCATTTATGTATTCGATACGTTTATAGATGTATACAATTGTTTTTAAACATTTTGTGGACAATAATAAAGAAATATTTCTTTTTTTGTAGTTGTATAACATTAATATACAAAATTACAGACCAATAGAACATTTAGTTAACATTAAAATGTAATTACATTCAATTATAAACATAATAGATAACAGATAACAGGACAAGAAAAATGCTTTGTCAAACAATTTCGGTTTTATTAGTATGTTGGTCAAAATGTATTTGATGTACTTTTCATCTTCTCAAATTATTTAGCGTGGAGCTGGAGTACGCATTTGAAAGTAAAACCTGAAAATAAAATGTAGGAATTTTATAATACCGTCCGCTGGCACGGAACTTAAAGTATATTTCATAAGCAACTAATTAAATTTACACGTGTTTAGAAATCATTTTAATAAGATTTAAATAATTGATTTTAAACTTGTATGATATTAAAACTGATATATAAATTGTAATTATTCAAAGATTATTTAAATATTCTAAAAATGTGTCCTTGAAGAAAATGGATGTTTCATAAATTTTGTATAAAGAATGAAAAATAGGGTTTTTTCAGTTTATTTAAATTAAAAATGCCATTCATAGAAATTTTTTTAATTCATGTATAATTTAATACACGTATAAATTTACAATACTTAAAATCTTTTACTACTGTGTGTGCACGAAGTTATTACCTTTTAAATATCTCTGAATATTTTCAGATATTATTTCTATGTATATTATGACTACTACTATTTCTGTTAATTTAATTAATCAACAGTGTACAGTACATATTTTTAAAATCTTAATCTAAAACCATGGAAACCAACGAGTGTGTAATTTTGTATGTTTATCCAAATAAACGGTAATTCTCTAAATTGTTATTTTTACTGACGAATGTGTCATATATGCATCGGGTAAAACTAAAATCGTTGTTTGGTAGTCAAAGAAAAATCCACAATACTACGAACAAGTGTGACAACGCCCTCATCCTGATGATAGAGAAACCATGTTGGCATATCACTTGATCGGCCCATTTTTATAGCCGGCCGAATTGACGGTCAGCGTTATGTACATCTTCTAAACGACAAGTTCGTTCGAGAACTGGAGAGAAGGGGAATTGCACCACACACACCGCCAAAACATTTTCAAAACGAAGTTTGACCGAATTCCTTGACCTGCCCAAGGTCCCGACCTAACCTCCTGCGACAATGCGTTGTATGAAGCGCCTAAAGAACCAGGGGTGGAGGGAAGTGGGGAAGGAGATGAGCGAAAGAATTGGTATTGAAGGGAGAGAAAACCTACCGAACCAACCACATGCCACTTGGCTATTGAAGAGCAAGGTAGACTTCCAACTGGAGGTAGGAACGAAGATCAAGAGGAGATCTAGAAAAACCCTAAGTAGAATACTGGACAGTCGGATCGGCCAAGGAAGGTCTAATCGACGGAGGCGCAGGAATATTAATGATCGAAGGAGATGCCAAAACGATGGAAGCGGTAGCAGCAGTCAGATGGCAGAGATGGGAGGAGTGGAAAGAGCCCTAGAAATAGGTTAAGATTGAAATTGCTAGAAATAGTTAACACATAAGATTGCACCTGAATTCGAAAGCTGCCATTCAAAGTATTCAAAGGGGACCCCTGAACTAGGAATGCAAAACAGGCAGGAAGATCTGGGAGCTATGTGAGGAGACAGGGAAAAGGAATGGCAGAATTAAAATACAATGGGTACTTGCCCACTGTGGTTTACCGGGCAATGAAGAAACGGATGAGCTGGAAAAATGAGATCAGAGGAAGCACAGTAGGAGATGATGGAAGACAGGGAGACATCTATCAGCAGGTGTAAGAGGAAAAAGAAAAAAATATGGATCAGAAAAAAAAGAAGAGATGAACAAAAGGATATGGAAGAGCAAAAGACCTAAACCATCCCAACCTTTGAGAGACGCGCGGTAACGATCCACCAGCTGAAAACGGGGCATAGTTGCGATACAAGACCCTACAGACCTCAGGTTTGGACAAGAGAGAATTGAGGAGTGCGAGGTATGTGGGGAGGAAGCAGAGAGCGCGGAACACCTTCTGCTCAAATGCCCGAGATGGAAGAGGAAAAGAAGCAAAATTTTCGGACCAGGGAGAAGGAGGTAGACATACAGAATGAAAGGAAGACAGCTTGATTTTTGATCGAGATAGGGATCCTTGGGCCACAGTCACTGCAAAGAGTCGGTCAGGAGTAAAAAATAAACAGACAAACAATGCTTTGTGGGTTATTGTGAAGAAGAAAGTATTGCGAGAAAAAATCGCTCCCTATTGACGTTATCAGACCAAATGTCCAACATGTCTTTGACGAATTTTACGAAGACTTACTCCCAAAAATTCGTGTTCGGAATTCTTGCTTTGTGAATTGAATTAAGAGGACTACAAGACAGTAGACACATGAAAATTAGACCCTTGTGACAATTGAACAGGTCCTTATAACTAATCTTACAATGTGCAATATTTTTAATCCAAATACTTTGCAATAACACTAATTAGGACATAATTATGTTGCTTTAATAAAACATTAAATTGAAAAATATATAAACTGTAGTAACTTTGTAGAACTCCTGTATATTATACTACAATAAACCATACCATTTATACTCTAGAAATTTGGACACGATCATTGAATTCCAAATCCAGCTCATGATTAGCGTTATTCCGGGTTTTTATTTTGTTATAAAATTCGATGCTTGCTGATCTCAATTTTTTGTCGAAAAGTCCATAAAATAACTGAAAGTATAAAATATTGGTATCAGATTTTATAAAGGTGTGTTATATAACTAGCTACAGCGTATAATACACGAAAGTATTATAAAAATTATCCGTCTACGTTATCTTTACAAAAACTCAGTGATGTTTTCGAATAGAATTGTGGGGGCCACTCAATGATTCCTTCCCCATAACAACATTTTCTGTTCTTTCTTTTATAATTAATCTTATTACTAAATATAAATTAAATAATATGTGTTAAAAACTTTAACTCGAATTTATTCTTTTTGCGATTCATATTCTACTTGACTAATTTCAAAATAAATTAGGGAAATATTTTAGTTCAACGATTTATATTTCTTTAATTTATTATACCATTATTTAAACCATTATAGGTGACAACTAAAAGGAGAACCTTGAGACACTTGAGTATACTTACCGGGTTAAGACAAAAGCTCAGATTATAGATAGTGATAATCCAGAAAAGTATAGTCTCATTGTAGTCAAGAAATATGAAAATAATTCTTGGAATGTAAAAGAGAGCGAAAACCAGCATGCAGATGAACATGCAGAAACTTCCTCTTGCCCGCATGACCACTTGCGCACGATCAGTGAGCGACGAACGCATTATTCTAAACCAGATTGATGCATAAATCGATAAAGTGGGAATTATTGGAACAAGGGCGTAAAGAAATAGAGATAAAATTTTATCCACAGTTGAGGTGGAACTGGAACTTTTACATTTCGCAAAAATGGGATCCCGTAAAATGTGGCTGTTGGAACTGTCAACGAAAAGAGAAAACATTATTATTAAAAGTGGAACCAGAATAGCGACGACTAGGAAAGCCAAAGTCATAGATCGATTGGTAATATATGTTCGATAGAAGGTCGGTATGAAAACCGCACAGAAGCGGTTCAAAGCGATAAGCAATTGGCCGTACAAAGATGACCAAGAAAAAAATGCCAAGATCAGTAAAAGGAATTGGCAGTATAATTTACTATTAGTAATAACTTGCCCTGTAGCGGCGTAATACAGACTGCTGATACTTTCGCTTGGAAAATAGATAAAGCTGAGGCCCAAATCAGAAACTATGACCCCAATGACAATACGATAACTTGGCTTGTGAAGAGATCGGGTGGAAATGATGATCAATCCAAACCAAAGGTTACCCAAAATGCTAAATGCTGATACAATCAGTGATATTCCGTTGCCAGAAATATTGCTTAAAATGGAAAATATGTAACCAGAAGTCGAGCTGTTGTTCGAAACAGAATTATTTGACATTTTCGAAAGAGATTATTAAGAGAAATTATTAAATCAAACAAAAAGGTTTGAAGTTTATATGTATGTGTCAGTCTATCACTACTTGAAAATTTTATTTATCCAATTAAAACTAATGTAGAAAATATGATCGGCATTATGATTGGAACATTTCATGCCAATAAACAATGTTGGTATTGCACAAATATTTATAAATGAGTGAACCGTCACTTAAAAAGATACAAACAAAATTAAATGAATTGAAAATAAAACAGAACAAACAAAAGAATATAATAGAATAGAATATTATTTATTTTATGAATAAAATTATGCAATGATTTTATTCTAATTCTTGACGAATTTTTAACGAATGAACTGTTTTTTGCAGGATTATATTTATCAAGATTTTTATATATAAAAAATGTAATATATGTAAATCAAAAATTGTAAATATCTATAATTTGTTAGAGAAACATTCGGATACTTTTATCTGAATTTGAAAAAATTAAGAAGTGATATAGGTGACTTTATTATCGTTTTTAATTAAATTATATTTTATTTATTGCAGATTTCAAATTTTAATTTTATACAAGTGAGTGTATTTATTTTAAATTTATTGTAATAATCTTGTATTTTAAAAATTAAACCTATTTCGTCAAAATTATTGATGACATTTTTGACTGAAAATATTAATTAACAAAAAGGAAAAATTTATTTTTACTCTTTTTAAAGACCGTTTTGGTTTAATAAGTTATAATAAACCAATCAGTAATAATTATTTATGCGATTTAAATAATCTATTCAAAGAACACTTCTGAATTGAGATTATCTAAATAAGTGCTGACTATTGATAGATACTCATAAAAGGTCATTTCAATCTCAAGAGTATTTTATACAGAGGTCGAAGTAAGTTAAAATCGAAATGATTCAGATCGAAATAAGTTCACCAGCTGGAATATGAGTAATCTTGAGTGTTATTTAAAAAAAATACTAAATACTAAAAATACCAAAACTTGCAAATTTATCACTTGAAGGAATTATGATAGATCATGAAACTTGTCATGATAGGTCATGTATCGACTCAAAGATTGAGTCACAAAAATTCGTTGTAAACATGTACAAGACATATTAGAAAATGTCAGGCGTTCAATTTGTGAAGGACAAATAAAAGATTATATTTGGACAAATAAAAGATTAAAACAACTAAACTGACAATGAAGTCAATAACGTAGGGGATGACAAGTTCTATTATAATATAATTTATATTATAATTGGATTTTGTTTAAAAATCTCTTCAATCTAGCCAATTTCTGTCGCTATTTGTCTGATTTTAATAATAATTATTAATTAATATTTATATATGTGAAATAAATGATAAAATGATAATGGAAAAAATTAATGTTTATAATTAGTGAATCTTGACGATAAATTGAATTGAACTGCCGTTGCATCAAGATTTAATTAAAATGATGCTAAATACATGATTAATTCTAGACATGGTGTATACAACGATGTGGATTGCTCCAGCTCTCAACTTGATCACGGAGTTCTAGTTGTCGGCTATGGAACCGATAATGGTGCTGATTACTGGCTTGTCAAGAACAGGTGAGATTTTATAACTCAGATTCATTAAATGAAAATAAAGTTTAAATGTCATATTTCAACTTTCTAAATGTTCCTTTCTAAATGATGATTTATCTTTTCAGCTGGGGAACTTCATGGGGAATGAACGGCCTTATCAAAATGTCCAGAAACAAGGACAATCAATGTGGTATTACAATTCAAGCTAGCTACACCACTGTTTAAATATTTTTTGGGATAACATTTATTTTTATTTTTGTGTATTTAATTTATGGAAAAATAAAATATTAATTGTATTTTTATTGTCCTCTTGATTGTATTATAAATATATATATATATAAATCTATAAACAAACGATGGAGTGAATCGTTCCAACATTTTATAGGTACTTCTATTAGTATAAAAGTAGTCTGTTAAATTTTATGTTGTATATTGCATTGTGAGAAGAAATTGAGAAATAAATATAAAATATAAAGTTTGACTTTTATGAAGAAAAAAAATTAATGAAAGATACAGAAGTTGAAGCTAATTATTTATCGATAAATTAAACATTATTTGAAACAACTAATTCATTATCTGAATAAAATGATCTAAGATTATCAAAATTTAAAAAAATATCAAACAAAAAATACATAATAAAATCAATTATGAAGAATTTATTATATTTACATAACTTCAAACAATATAAATCACACCTAATTACCTTTTACAATTCAAAAGTCGATATTTTCCAATTATCAATAAAAAATACGCAATATTTTTTCAAATGGACAGTATTTGTCTTTATATAAATCATCTCGTATATCAATATGGCCATGTTGAATTCACCAGGTGATACATTACTTCAGTCGTGATAACTAGTTGTGAGCATTATATTTGCATTTCTGTTGTACGAACAACAATCAATTATTAAGATCGATCTAGTCACAACTTGTGGAACAAGGCTGGTAATTTGTTTGAAGAAAAGAGACAAGACTATAAATAATAGACATTAAATAAATCTTTAGTTGTAAAAATCAACTTTCCTTTTTTTTGTTTTCAAGAGACTTAAATTTAGATGCATATTTTAATTTTGTAAAAATAGATTCCTTCTATTGTTTTAATCGTGTCCAATTGTTTTTAATTCTTAAAAATGTTAAGAATGTTAATTGTTGATAATTTTATTTGAAGAACGTAATTTCAAAAGAAAAATTATTCAAATTCAGTGACTACAAAACAATATGAATAATTAATTATGTTACTATTTAGATTTAAATCCACACAGATTTTAAACAGTTCCGGTTTTATTCAAATTATGAATTTAATACAGTTGTGCATAACAGAAAATATTTCGATAAAAATTAAATAAATTATCAAAATATAACTAATATAAAGTTATAAACTATCTCATAATAAAAATTAATGAAAAACAACTTTTATAATTGTTTCAAGAAGCAGACTAAGAAGCTCACTTTCTTTTTAAATGAATATCAAACTTGTTGGTCATTACATATTACGTAGGTATGGAATATATCCCCCCCCTCCTTGTATAGTATAGCCCCTCGCTTCTTTCCAAATCAGCAGGTTATTTTTCCAAATATAGGTAATTATTGGCGCAATATGAGTGCAGCACACATGGTTGTTAACTCTGACGTATATATAATTTATTCGCTGTAATTCAAGGTTGTAACCATGAGTCCATAGACATTTAATGACAAATAGTGGTCTCTGGTTTTTGTTTAATAAGTTGTAGTAAACATATCAAGAATCATAATTATTTATGCGATTTAGAAAATCTATTAAAATTACACTTCAAGGAGGGTGTTTTATAAAATTTGTCCTAAGACTAGTCATTAATTTTTGTTTATAGGATCAAACTCGGACATATTCCAAATCGTGTTCTACAAAGAACATTCCACGATTGCTCGAGTTGTTTTATGGGATCTGTTGTAGTTTCTTTCGCGGATGTAGCAGTAGCTGGGAGTAAAGTTAAAAAGTAAGGTCTCAATGCATATCCACATTCCTCAAAAAGCCATCCATCGACCTTCATCGAATTTTTGTTTAAAAAAAGACGCAGACGTAGGAACAATGCCGATTATGAAGTAAAAGTTATAGTTGTTACGTTCATTATATTATAATTTAAAGATAATTATTATTGATCAATTCTATTTAAAATTATACAAGATAATATATAAGAAAATCAGGATCGCGAGTTTTATTTTTTTGCGATTTATTTAAATGAACAATTATAAAAAATATTAATATTTTATTGTGGATATTATACAACATTTATATCCCTGTATTCAGACAGCCCACACCTCTTTTTCCAAAGAAAATATGCAAAAGAGCGTCTAGAGGTCGAAAAAGAAAGAATGTTTATAGAAAGAGAACGATTGAAACTAGAGAAAGAAAGGTTGGATTTTTATGTACTTTTATGAACTTGTTTATAGTACTTAATTGTAATTATTATAATTATTATATTTACAATAAATATTTTGTTATGTGTTTCATTTTCTCTTATATTTTTTGTCCGAAAACTCTAAAATATATTTTAAAAAACGGACTCGTATATTTATGTAATATGGTTTTGTCATTTATTTCTATTAACTATACAAAATGTTGGTATATTTTTAATGAAACGTTTAATGATACTTTATAAGGTCAACTTTCGGACTTGTCCTATATTTATAACTCTTATAAAACACATTTGTCCTAAAGTGAGCGTAAACTGGATTTTGACATGTCATAAAAAGTTATAGAAGATGTCTCAAACCTGTCTTAAGTTAGGACTAGTTTCACCTCTTTATAAAACACCTATGTCCTAAAACTAGTCCTAAAACTAGTCGTAACTTTTATAAAACACACTCCTGAATTAAGATAAGCTAACTAATTGCCGACAATTCAGTTATTAATAAAAAAGAAATTTTTATCTCAAGAATATTTTATACAAAAGTCAATTGGTCTAAAGCAAGATAAGATCTGATCTATGACTATTTGAGATTCACATCGGAATAAGCTTACCTAGAATATGAGTAATCTTGAGTACCTAGAGCTAGAACTCTAAAATAACATTTCGCTTTTGTTAAAATAAAATAATATGAAATGAAACAACTTGAAAGGTTAATATACATTTTCATTATTAATTAAAATAAATTGAATAAGTTATAATAAATTTTATTATAATACATTTAATATCACTAACTTATTAATATTACAAAAAAGTAAATTTAAAAATTATGTTAATTTACAAATTGAACCAATACGATATTTTTATGATAATTTCGATGGTTTGTGTAAGCATATTTTAATAAATTATATCTTCACTTATCCTCCTTCAATGTCATATTAACCTTTTTGTGGATACTTTTAAGTAAATAAATAAATTAACAACAATTAAAAAAAATAGTACAAAGATGAAAAACCTAAATTAACTTTTCTTAGGAAAAAGAAAATACAAATTTATTTATTTATTTATTTATTTATTTATTTATTTATTTATTTATTTATTTATTTATTTATTTATTTATTTATTT
>JAUZNC010057581.1:0-12589 GCA_034780395.1 Vannuccia rotundouncinata | reverse complement strand
AATTATTTTCAACTCTTGTGTAGCAGGTACATTCGGTCTTGTGTAGCTCCTACACAGCGTGATGTGTAGGTCGTGTGCACCTACACAAGCTGTTGTGTAGGAGCTACACAGACCGTTGTGTAGCAGCTACACAGCATTGTGAACCGGGCTTCAGAGCTGTTCCATTCCCATCACCCCAAATTTATCACTTTTCGAAATTTGCAAAATAGCTAATATATAAATTGGAATCACTGAATGCTTATAGCTTATGTTATATGATAACCAGCTATTTAAAATTATAACAAACATAAAAATTTTGACTGATTTGAAGAAAAACTAATTTTTTGGGAAATTTTTGAAAAAATAAATTATACATTATATTTGCCTCAAAAAAATGTTTTTCTTCGATTTTTCTTATTTTTTGCAACAATTTGGATAAATTTATTTTACAACTTAAGTTTTAGTGTCAATCCTGTGAATATTTTCATTTGATTTTTCAACAAATATAAAAATAGACTCAATGTAATGTTATGAATTCCAAAGTTATATTTTACATTTCATTTGAACATTTGTAGAATTGTACTTTTACAAATATCCGAAACTTAATATCTATTTCGGGAGTAATTTGGAATAAAAATTAAGTTGTAAGGGTTATATGAAAAATTTCCGGGATTTATTTGAACAAATAAAACATATAAGTTTTACAATAATTAAATATTTATTTATATTTCATTATTGTAAAACTAATCTGTTTCATGTTTTTAAGTACATTGAGATTTTTTGAGACATGGCACATAAGATACATCGTAAAATCACAAATATTTGTAGTAATAAATAATACAACAGTATTATTAAATAATTGTAACATTACAACCTCTTACGGACTTTAAACTACAAGTAACCGGTTTGGCTAAACTTTGAATCTATTTGATGTTTTCGAAGTGTTGAATGAATCTTGAATTGTCCAAAACTGCCGATCATTTGACGACAAGTTCGTATCTGGAAGTTTTTTTGTAGCATCGTACTGATCCTTACACACTGCGATGGCCAGCTCGTTCAAATTTATCAAATTTTTCATTTAACCAATAATTGTTCAATGATATATTCATATCACTGATTGGTTTAAAATAAAAACAAATAATTACACCAGGTGGTTGGACATCAAGTAATTTTTTATACAAAGCGCATATATATATATATATATGTATGTATATTTCATTTCTTCCCGCCGTAAAAAATATTAATTATAAATTATATTCAAAACAGTATTTCTATGTTTATATGACTATCTAAGGACATGAGAATAATAAATAAAAGAAGTTCTATTCAAATTAAAAAATTATTTAGTTAGCAGTCAATACTTATGAATTTCGAAGTGTACAACAAAAAGGAAGCTGCGTTAGTTGTGTAGTGTGCATTGCACACAATAACTGTGAATAAGCTAGCCGACTTTTCACAGATAAGTATGAGAAGGGAGCTCCTATACGTACCCGATTGTGTTATGCAAACATTAAGTATTCTTCCTAAACCCACTGTTGGAAGGCTCGACAAGTTTTTGGTGAAATCGACAATAAATTGTGGGAGCTTTCGGTGATGAAACATCTGTAACTATTGTATCCATGAACATATTGCGTGTGTTTTTGTATTAACTGTTTATTGTTGTATATTTTGTATTGTTTAAATTGAGGATTTTTCCATTGATTTTGATTAATTATTACTTTGTATTTTACCGCGGGAAGAACTGGAACTCCCTGTATATATATAGAATATTGTCTAAAGAAAAATTAATAATTTGTGTTGTTTTTCAAAAATTAAAAATACTTATAATAATAGTTATAATAATTTTTAACTAATTTATACCTGTCTTACCTGTTTAAGATAATTATATAAATAATTTCTATAATGAAGTTTTTGCAATCTTGTTGTTTATAATATTTCTATTTACATATAATGTAACATAAAACAATATCTATTTTAAGATACTATAACGCAAACAAAATAAAGTTATATTAATTTATAATCTAACAAATTGATGTTCGAACTGCATGACGTTAATGTATTTCAAAAATCAGGAAACATTTATCTATTATTGTGATTTTACATAATTTTTGACAAACATCTTCGTGATGCAGTGTCCAGCTGTTCTTGACAAAAATTTAAAAGAAATAAATGGAAACAAAACTACCAAAAAGTTACCAAAGTTTCTTACTGTATTTATATAAGAAGTTACATACTGAAGCTATATCAGAACATTCATATTGAAATTATTGTAATTCATTTATTATTTTCAAAATTCAATATAAACAATTTAAAATCTTTATAATATATTTTCTGTCTATTTATTAAAAACTTTAAATTACGTAGGGAACACATTTCGAATTTTAAATTTAATTTGAACTCAAATGTAAACAATAAGAATAAATTAAAAATAATTGTAATAAAAAAAAGATTAAAAAAGATTAAAAAGATTTTAAAAGTGTTAAAAAGATTTTTTTCATATTATTTTATTATTGAGAGTCCTTATTTATTCATTGTATATTCTTTACGATTGTAATTTATGAGCAAGTTATTATATATAGTTTATCCATAAAGCACAAAATGTGTTAATTGTTACGCTTATTATTTGCCCAGATTTGTTTATACAAATTAATAGGAAGTTGCTCAGGAGTACACATGATAGGCTAAGTAAACGGATGAATATATTAATGCTTAAACATAATATTTAAATCAGTGAGAATATCTTTGCTCATCTGAAAAAAATAATTAATATCAAATATTTTCTGATTACAGTAAATGTAAATTCTATTATGATTTGACACATTCTAATTTAATAAAGAAAATTTCAATGAAAAATTTAATTATCATACAAAATAAGTAATTATAATTAATAAGTGCAAACGATTACATCAATCGTGGTTTCCGTTTACATCAATTAAAGTTCCTTTAGCGACATACAAAGCAATGAAGGAAAATATAAAAATGAAAATTTAAATTTAAATACAGATATTTTTTAAGAACAACATAATCCTCCATATGCGATAATTTTTCAATAAGTGTAAATTTTTATAATTCCAATTACACAATACTTTAAAGTTTGTCTGTATTATTGGGATTAAATTAATTCTAAAATCACAATTTATTTGAAGTGTATTAAATTGTTACATAGTTTTAAACGTATCACGAATTCGTGAATTATAATGATTAATAACTGAAAGGATAAATTAAATGGATCTGTTTTTTATGAAAAGTAAGCTCGTTAGTCGAAGTTAGTTTAGTCAATATTTTAATAATTATTCAAATTTGGACATTTGCATTATGCAGAATTTTACATAATAAAACTATATTAAGAGCTAGAACGTAAAATATAACAAATATTCGATATTCTTTAAAAATACAATAGAAGTTAAATATAACAAATACGTTATTTATTATTTTTATTGCAAAATTAATATCTTTAATGTGAAAAGTAAGAATAACCTAAACTGAGTATTAGTTTTAAAATTAAACTATGTTACTATTATGTATAAAGTTAAATTAAATGAAGTTGTTTTGTTTTAGTTGTATAACTTTAATTAAATAATGAATATAAACATGTGTAACACTGACGCATTTATAAACTCTAAACTGCTATGTATTTTTATTTCATTTTGAAATATGTTATTTAATAATTTTTAATAATAAATGTTAAATGTTAAATTAATATAAGTTTACTGAACACTGCCATATTGCAAAATTTGATTTTTAAAATGTAATTTTAATAAAGTATTTAGTCGAAAAATAAATGCCTCAAAATTTGTATGTCCGAAATAGTTAAAAAGGGGTAATAAAAAAATGTTTTATTTATTGATAATTTAAATGTTTTTGCTAATTTTTTTAGTAATTATTCATTTAAGTTTCATATCAGTATAATCCTTTTATACGGCAAGGTTCGGTATAACAATAATTTTTATTTTGATATATTAAAAATAAAATTAAAAATACAATTAAGTACATATTCAATACTAATAATTATATTGCTGTAATATATTTGATGTACATATATGTATATTAAGTATAAAATATAAGTTTTAATATATTTTATGAATGTTAGTTCTGATATAACTTCAGAATTCAAGTTCGGATATAGATTCTTCACTGTATAGTTAGCTAATTATTACATTGTATTGCCAGCTGGTCATCTGAGAGTCTGGTATTTTCCAAAAACGTTCGTCATAAAAGCTGATTACTGGGGTCACAAAGATGCTTGTCAAAACCCCATGTAAAACACCTGAAAATATATTTAAAATATACAAAAAAATACAAAATCTATGTTAAAAGTAAAAGAAAAACACTCCTTGTTTTATAATTATTCGGTATATACTAAAATACTTAAATATAATTAAAGCAAACAAACTTATTAATGCGTTAAGAAAAATACTATTAATTCAACGTTTTGACTTTATGACTACTTTATTGTGAGATACACATTTTAAAAAGATGAAAATGTTGTTTATTTATATTATTTTATTTAATCATATATAGCATATTTTCCATTTGATTCAATCAATTATATAATTGTTTGCGTGGCATCTGGCACAAGACAACTTTAAAGACAATGTAAATTAACTCACGGAAATCTCTAATTAAAAAGACTCATTAAAATATCCTTATTAATTTATTATTGAATTTATGTCTTTAAGCATGTTCCCCTTGGATATTTTAGCAATAATACAAAATATTATTGAAAGATAATTATATAAAAAATAAAAGCTGAATTTTTTCTTAAAATTTAACAAAATAGAATAATATTAATAATATAAAGTTTTAAAAATCATACTTCATTATTCCATCTGCATATTATTTTGTTGGCGTGGCATTTTTAGGACTTTAGCAAAAAAGACTTCAACACTGGCTTCACGGAGATGTTTATCGAATGTGATGTAAAAAAGCTAAAAAGTAAATTATTTACAAATGCTTAAATATGCGCATGTAAAAAATATATTTAGAAAATTTGAACAATTATATATATATGACTAAATTCATAGTATGCAAATTACATTCGATTTGATAATAACTTTGTTTCGTTAATAATGAAAAATTAATTTATGTATTCTTGTCTCTCATTACTTTGTTATTGTGAAGTTGAAATTCGGCATTGTAAATTGTTAAAATACTGTTTAATATATTTGAACAGTTGTGCTTTGATTATAAATCATATTATTTAAATTAATAAGTATATTTATATGAAATAAATCACTCACAGGATTTATGCTGTAGCTCATGTTGAATAGGAAATTTAGCCAAATAGGCTCAGGTCCCACAATTTTACTAGCCTTATTAAATAACAAGAAAAAAATATTTGGTAAGAAGCAGCAAGCAAAGAAGAGAACACAAAGAAACATGGTGATACTTCCGCGAGCTCTTCGAATCACTTGTCTGCGATCTTCTTTAGTTGTCAGAATTATCTTCAATCCGATCATGAAGTAGGATGTAAGACTAATACCAACTGGGATTATAGCATTACTGAAAACTATCCATAACATACCATATTTGTTAAGAACAAAATCACAAATGCCAGTTACTTCATTTAATCGTGATTTAACATGACCAGATAGTGACAAATAAACAACTATTACAATTGGAATTAGAACAGCAATACAGAAGAATAACATTACTGCGAACCGATTTGTCATGTACGTTCTGTAAATAACCGGTCGGAAGACGGCAACAACTCTATTCAAAGCAACAAGCATTTGACCCCATAAGGAAACTATTCCAAAAATTTGATACAAGTACATCATCAAGAAACAATATATATTATTTCCCATATTTTTCCCCGTAGAATAACGATAAATCCCTTGAATATCTTCAAGAGATGTACAGAGAAGGTTGAATAAGAAATCAGTAATGATAACTCCAAGTAATAATCGATAATTGGGTTTGTTAACAGCTCTGACGGTCAGAATAACAAACGCAAACCAACAATTTGCAACCGTGCTCAGGTAATAAAATGGTAATGAAATAACAGCAGCATAGAGATTATGTTTTCTTTTAATCTCAGATATTGCCATTGGAGGTGTATTTTGTAGAAGCGTATTATTCATAATTGAATATTGTGGAAAAGCAGAAAAATGGAATTATTTTTTATTTCATAGTTAAGTTTTTAAACTTGTTTCTCAATAATTGTTGTCATTCGTTATAACTTAATTTGTTATAATTTCTTGGACCAATCATATCTTTTAATTAAATTTAATATAAATTAAATAATTTATAAGATAAATTTAACGATTACATTACATTACATCGCAAAGTATGTATTATGACGTTTTTTGGCAGAATCAATTAAAATCAACCCGAATACATCAAATCGAAATGTATTTCATATTCAATTAATATTTTATCCTAACATCAACCATTGTCCTTTGTCATTTGTTTTGGAAAAGAATAATTCAATTAAGATTTTTTTTTAATTTAAATAAGTATAATTTCTAGCTGTTTATAATTTTCCAGAACCACAGCAAATATTGGCCTCTGCTCAAAATTAAAAGTAGACCCACGTCATTGTATATTCATAAAAAACAAAAAACTAGAAGTTTTTGAAAATTCGTTCTTATATCTTATTGAATGTATTGACTCGAAGAAATAGTTAAAAAATCCGTATTGGTATTCTTTGTCGATTTTTCCCTATTTTTAACTACATAAACAATTATTAGAATGTTGCCTTTAACCTCTTGCAACAATTGTTTACCCATTTTTACATATCATTTCTGCTTTCACTTCTCTGTTTATATGTATTATAATTTGTTCCATATGTCTCATCATATCATTTTTATATCAATAATTATTGAGAAACAAAGAACACACTTTCGAACAATAATATATATAATATATATTTATATAAGTTAAACTTTTACGATTTCAAAATACAAGTAGTATGATATAAGGATCTCTGTGACAAATTCAACCTTGACTCCCACCCATTCAGAATCGAGAAAAATGTGTTGCTTGTTTTCGATTGGTCGAGAGACATCCTCCCTTTTCTCATTTTTGGTTCCAGTGAGCAAGCACTTCGGTTAACCTTTAAATTTTTGAGTCAATTTTAAATTTTTTAAATTGGGTTTTTAAGAATTTAATTTTTTGGAGGTTTATACACATTTGTAAAGTGAATGAGTACGCGGTACTCGGTAGCTACACAAAATTATATTACAAATTACAAAATATCTCGCAAAAATTTAAATACCCTGTACATATATAAATTCAACGATATGGATTTTAAAAATGTTCCTACAAAATGTGAAAGTTAACGTTAACCAAACATAACTGGTATTGGCGAGGGGAGAGAAAAGGGGAAAGGAAGGAGGAGTCAAGATTCTGATTGGTCTTGAATTTGTAACAGAGATCACAATCCCATACTACTTATATATGGACAAATAGTTATACAATATAGTTATAACAAATAATGATATTAAATAATAATTTTCTAAACCGAATATATAATTAACGTAAGCATATGGAAAATGTACACATTGAAATCAGTATTTGTATAAATTCATGATATGTTTAAAACTATGTAACAATTTAATACACTTCAAATAAATTGTGATTTTAGAATTAATTTAATCCTATTAATACAGACAAACTTTAAAGTATTGTGTAATTGGAATTATAAAAATTTACACTTATTGAAAAATTATCGCATATGGAGGATTATGTTGTTCTTAAAAATATCTGTGTTAAGATTTTCATGTTTATATATTCCTTCATTGTTTTGTATGTCGCTAAAGGAACTTTAATTGATGTAAACGAAACTAGTATATCATTTTGTTTGCGTTTATTAATTATAATTACTTATTTTGTATAATATTTCATTTTTTTATTGGAATTTTCATTATTAACACTAGAAACGCCGGAGATGTGAATTTCCTAAAACCGCCAATTACGGTTATTTTGAACGCTATGCTTTACGAGACACAACAATTTTAGTATACATTATTTTGTTATAAAATGGTGTAGTATATATTGTCCATGTATTATTTGTATATTTCAAAGAACAAAAAGTATGTATATATATAGGTATACATAATATACGTATAGGAAATTTTATAAACTATGTATTCAGTATGTAAAAAAATTATTTTACACGTAGTGTTGACAAGTTATGACCATATCTTTCCGTCCTGTACATGGGCTACAAACTGCTTTATTGCAAATGTTGCATATAGCCGTAGATTTATTCTGGTGGTTTGGATCGCGGCTAACCTGGCATTGTTTTCGTTTAGCTGGACCAGGCGCTATTGGTCCTGAAATTGGGTTTGGTATTTGTAAATTTTCGCACAGTTGTTCACCCAACTGCAAAATAAAATCTCGGCGAGTGATAGTACTCTATATTGATTGTTTGAAGAGTATCCATGCATTTAGGGCCATTATATCTAGCATATTGTAAAAAAACATGCATTGGCCAATGCATTGTACCACATTTCATTGTGTACATTCGTTTCATGCTGTCAACGCCATGCTTATTAAAATTAAAAAAAATTACAGTTTCTGGTAATTTTTTTCAACTTCTCCTATTTTACATGACAAATGGGAGGTACTCATCATGCAAACGAGCTTCTTGGGTACATTGGGTACACAGTAAGAGACATTTTATTAGTATTATTAATGAAAAACTTTGAATCATATCGATCCATGTTTTTTTCAAAATTCGGCAAGGCTACAGTTAATTCTCGTTTTTTTTCGTATGGTTCCGACGATTCTAATCTTCTTCTTGAGTACGCTAAGGGCTACATCGGAAGATAAAAATGAAATTTTCAGCAGTGACATTGTACGAAGCATTGAAGTATGGCTCCATCAGAGAAGTAACGACGTGACTTGCCAAAGAAACGTTCTGCGGTCTTTGCTCATCCTTCCCTAGATAGGGCAAGACGTTCAGAACATATTTAGAATCGCATTCACAGAAAACCCTGAATTTGATTCCAAATTTGTCAGGTTTCTATGGCATATACTGCTGAAAGTATATACACGGAATGTGCTGCAAAATATATCTTATATCTATACTACTTCTATGACATTTTGTTTATGTCATACACATGCAATTTATTGCGGTCAAATTGGTCGCTCTCCGCGGTATTAGGTATATATATAGTCATAAAATTATTTTGACTGCATGGATATTTATTTTTAAAGCTTTCACAATATGAGTTTCACAATATGAGGCATAAATTTCACCAAATTTCAGTAGTATACCTACCATAATAAAAAATATATAGAACATTTAAAATAGAAACGGTCACAAAAACCGTTTTTGGCGGTTCTGGTGTTAAATTAGTATGTGTCAAATCATATTAGAATTTACATTTACTGTAATCATAAAATATTTGATAAGCATTAAATAAATTCATCCGTTTACTTAGGATTTCAATGCTTTTATCTATCACCCCTAAGCAACTTCATATTGATTAATTTGTATGAACAAATCTGGTCAAAACATTTAAGCGTAAAAATTGACGCATTTTGTGTTTATATATAAACTATATATAATTATACTTGCTCATATATTACCATCGTAAAGAATATAAAATGAATAAGCTAGGACTCTCAAATAGTGAAAAAAAATGTGAACAATTTTTACACAAATATAGTTTTAAAGCCTGTTTTCGATTAATAATTACAATTATTAATATTTTATTCTATTGTTCACATTTAAGTTCAAATTAAATAAATAATTCGAAATGCCTTACGTAATATTGTTATCAATTAATGGACAACAATTATATAATAAATAAAGATTTCGAAATGTTTATATTGAATTTAAAAAAATAATTGAATTAAAATAATTTTAATATAAATGTTCTGATATAAATAAAGTAAGTAAGTTGATAACTTCAGTATATAAATTAGTATATAATCATTTGGTAATTTTTGGTAGTTTTGTTCCAATTTATTTCCTTAAAATTTTTGTCAAGAACAGTTGGACCCTGGCATCACGAAGATGTTTGTAAAAGCCATATCAAATCACAATTATTTATAAATTGTTTTTACTAAATGTTTCCTGATTTCTGAAATACATTATCCTTTTACATACAGTTGAAACATTATTTTTTTGATTATATGTTAATATAAGTTAATCTAGTTTGCGTTTTATTTTCTTCAAATAGATGTTTTTTTAACATTATATATAAATAGAATTATTATAAACAACATTATATGCAAAAACTTCATTGTAGAAATTATTTCGATAATTATCTTTAACAGGTAGATCATGTATAAATAAGTTAGAAAATAAAAAAATTAATAGAATTTACACTATGAGTTACTATATTTAAAATCCATAATTGAAAAATATGATTGATGGTAATGATTATCCAAAGGGTAGCACATAAATAAGAATATAAAAACTCTTTATAATGTCCTAATTGAAAACATGCCAATCGGTTTAATAATATAAACGATTTTCAAATTGAGGATTACTTAGACAGTAATTTATAGATTATATTAAAGATTACAACTTCAAAAACTTGTGTAAAATATTCCTAGACTTGTCTGAGAAACGTGGTGCAATCGATTCACATGTTTTTCATATTTTTAGAAGCATATTTTGTCTAGTCATTTGTGGTAGTGTCACTTTGATGTATTTCTTTTTTTATTATTTTTTCTTTAGAAAAGATTCTATATATGTACAGGGAGCTCTAGTTCTTTCCGCCGGTAAAATACAAAGTAATACTTAATGAAAATTAATGGAATACATCTCCAATAAAAAAATAAAAAATATACAACAACAAACAGATAATACAAAAACACACAACACACGCAATATGTGCATGGATACAATAGTTACAAATGTTTCATCACTGAAAGTCTCACAATTTATTGTCGATTTCATCAAAACTTCGTCGAGCCTTCCAACTACAGTGGGTTTAGAAAGAATACTTAATGTTTGCATAACACAATCGGGTACGTATAGGAGCTCCCTTCTCATACTTATCTGTGAAAAGTCGACAATGCACACTACACAACGAATGCCATTTCTATTTTTTAAGGCGGAAACAACTGAAACACTTTGTATTTCATTGAGTACTAACATCATTATATAAATATATTTACATGATATAGGCATATTAAAACTATACTTATACAAGTATACTCATATTATACATAGGGATATACAGATATATATATACGCTTTATATAAAAAATTACTTGATGTCGGAACACCTGGGTAATTTTATTTTATTTTAAACCAGTGAGTGATGTGAATATATCATTGAACAATTATTGATATACATTCAGGTTTGATTAAATTTGATTAATTTGAACGAACGCCAGTTATCACAGTGTGCCAGGAGTACGATGCTTAAGAAAAATTCTAAATAAGAATTTGTCGTCAAATGATCGGCCGTTTTGGACAATTCATCATTCATTCAACACTTCGAAAACATCGGACAAATTCGAAGTTTAGCCAAACCAGTTACTTATAATTTAAATTTCGTAAGAGGTCGTAATGTTACAAGTATTTAGTAATACTGTTGTATTATTTATTATTAATATGTTTTTGATTTTACGATGTATATAAAGTTGCGTACCTCAAAACATCAATGGACTTTCAAAACATGAAACAGATTAGTTTTACAATTATTAAATATGAATAAATATTTATTTTTTGTTAAAATTATATGTTTATTTGTTTAAATAAATCCTGGAAATGTTTCGTATAACTCCTACTACTTTATTTTCATGCTAAATAACTCCCGGAAATAGCTAAGTATATGGATTATTTAAAAAGTTCAATTGTACAATATTTCAAATGAAATGTAAAAAAAAAACTTTAGACATGTGTTACGGTTACAAAAACATATTATACATTGTTACATTTAGAAATTCTTAACATTAAATTGAGTCTATTTATATATTTATATTTCTTGAAAAATCAAATATAAAAATTAAAAATCCTCACAAGATTGACACTAAAACTGAAGTTGTAAAAGATTATTATCCAAATTATTATTACCATTATCCAAACTTTTGATTATTTTATGTCATACTTATAATATGGTTAAATAGACATTTTAAAATATTAATAATTGAAAAATAAAATGAATATAAAAAAGATACATAAACAAAATTTGCAGTTAAATATTAATACATAGTTCACTATTTTTATTAGGAACGAATTTATTTTTTATGTATATGTGGTGGGTAATTCAAACCGGATATATAATACCTTTTGTAAATTGTAAAAAAATGTAAATTTTGTTCTTGAAAAAGAAACAAAAGTCTGAAAAGAAATTTAAACACATATTCTAACTGTAATTTAACGATCAAGACGAAGAGTTGTAAACAATCAAGACGTTCTGAAAATTAAATGAAACTACTTATACTATCACCAATTATCGTTTAAGATTAGTTATCGTTTAACAAGTAAAATAAATAAAATAAGTAAAATAAAACCCAGCGGCAGTATATATTAACTTTATAACAAATAATTATTTGTCTATGTTTGGAAATTTGAAATATTGACACCAAATAAATCTGTCGACTCTGAAAGATACATTAAATTTCTAAGTGATTTGGAAAATTTTCTCAGAAATCAACCAGATCTAATTCTACCTGAAAACATGAGACTGCAGCACGA